>JAASGO010000187.1:0-38623 GCA_023334245.1 Globisporangium cederbergense | reverse complement strand
GTCCTCGTAACGCACCTTCGCCCAGCAGCACGACCTTGAACTTGCGCGCCGCGCCGCCTCCTCGGTCCGCCATGCTCACCGCTTTGCTTCTTTCTTGCTTCCGCTTTGTGAGCGAGCAAGCGTGAGTGAATGTTTGTTCCTTCTTCCTTTTCCTCCCCTCCTCGCTCTCTTTCTGCTCTCTAATTCGATAAAACAAGGTTTTATCAGCAAACGTTTGCATGAGGTTTGGAATGATAGGTCATTTTTGTATAGATAGATTCTAAATACTGTTTATGTATAGTACTGAGTTCAGCAGGTATTGGAATTGATTACAAGGTATGCGGTGATTGAAATAGGAACTCATCCATACGATTCTAAATCGACTACCTTCCAGAACGCCGAGCGTCATCAACAAGTCACCGCAACTCATTATTCAGCCAAACAATCAGACATTCGGCAGTTTACTTTTTCTCAACAGTGAGCCAACCTGCCCTGCCGTCATCCCGCATCACGCGCTCTTCAATCCGTAAAGCAGCGCAGCGCAACGCAACGGGGAAGAGGATGGCGACGTCCAAGACGCTCTCGCAGCTGCGGCTGCTCTGGACACGCAGGCTGCGCGTACGGCCACGTATGCACATGCAAATGACGGTGCAGCAGCACTTCCAACAGCACCTGTACCAGCAAAAGCAGCACTTGAAGCCGCTGCACCGCCTAAGCTGCACGGCGATGCGCAGACGCTGCTTCATGACGGCATCGTCGACGTCCGACTTTGAGGCGTCCGCATCGCTGCTGCAGAGCGTGATTGCAGACGAGAAAGAGGACGATGCCACGATTGGCGACAGCGCCATCAGCAGCGGCGATGGACGCCTTTACAGCAGTAGTAGTGCAAGAGGAAGTAGTGCTATAAGCAGCAGTAGTGGTGGTGGTGCTAGCAGTAGTATATTTTCTATGGGCAGCAGTCGCAACAGCGGCGAGTTTGCGGTTGACACGCTCCCGGCACTCAAGGTGCTCTCGGAGACGTTCGCGCTCGTGAAGAAGAGCCCCGCCTTTCAGAACTGGAGCTCAACCGACTGGCTCTTGGGCCTCACAGGTATGCGTAGTGTATGAGCAGTGAGTACAATAGTGATGTCTTGGACTGATGAAGTCTTGTTTGTATTTGCAGTGCTGGCGCAGCACAACACGATCCAGCGCAAGAAACGCAACGTGCTGAGCGTCTTGTCCGACGACACCAACAGGACGGCATTAAAGAACCAGGTTGGTGTCCTTGGTATTGATGCGTATTCAGCGGACAATGGCTGAAAACATACTAACCTGTCGTATCCGCCCTTTCACTCTTAGGAACTCATGGGCAAGTTGCTCAAGTACGTGCGCGTGTGCGATGCTGTGTACGCGTCGACACTCGAGGGCTTCTGCGCCGAGTCGGGCGTCGCGCGCGAGACGATTGTCAAGCACCACAGCGGCGGCGCCTTCTCGCCCAAGTATGTGTTACTGCTCGATCACGCGAGCCGCGAGATCGTCGTGGTCGTCCGCGGCTCGGCGTCTATTATGGACTTTTGCACGGACCTCTGTCTCGTGAACGAGCCGTTTCGGAGCGGCCAGGGCCACCGCGGCATGGTACACGCGGCCAACTGGCTTGCCAGGCATTTGCAGGACGACTTGGAGCAACTCACACAAGCTCATCCAGAGTATCAGCTAGTGACAACGGGCCACAGTCTTGGGGCTGCCGTGGCGGCGCTCACAACCATGCTGCTCAAGCCAAAATTCCCAGAGATCCACTGCTACGCGTTCGCGACCCCAGCATCTGTGACGCAGGACCTAGCGCACGAGTGTGCTGACTATGTCACGACAGTGGT
The DNA here is from genome assembly GCA_023334245.1 of Globisporangium cederbergense. Classification (NCBI taxonomy): domain Eukaryota; phylum Oomycota; class Peronosporomycetes; order Pythiales; family Pythiaceae; genus Globisporangium; species Globisporangium cederbergense. The sequence continues at coordinate 36,791 of JAASGO010000187.1, read as the reverse complement.
AAACGGTGATGATTGCGTACCACGACTGCACCAGCACTCGATTCACAAGCTGCAGGGTGAGGTCTCGAGCTTTGACTGGCGCAACACGCTCAAGCAGATTGTGGCGGAGGGGGTGGAGGAGCAGAAGACGCTTGTGGCTAGGCAGAAGGACGCCAAGATAGACCAGGTCCTTCAGGCGATCCGCAAGTTCGAAGAGCTCTCTCGCAAACAGCAAAACGACGCGATCGAGAAGATCGACAAAGTCAAACGGGTGCGTCGTGATGGAATTGTATGGGTCATTGTTGTGCTAGTGATGCTGCTGTGGTGAAACTGACCATGTATGTGTTAATTGATGCGCACTGTTCTTGTGATTGCAACAGTTGGCTACAGAGGTGAGTTTGTCTCTCTTTCTCTCTTTTATTCTTACTTGACTTTAGTACTAACGTTGTGATACCTGTGACCTCGATGTCGTTACTGTAGAACATCACGGAGCTGTCCAATGACATCGATCGCCTTGTGACGACGTCAATAGACTCGACCCTGTCACCCTTCCGAGTCGACAAGATCTCACTCGACAACGTCAAATTCATCCAGAACCTGCTCAAGACCGACGACAAGCAGAGTATGTCTGTTGCTTTACTCAACACTTTTGAAAGGTCTGTCATTCGTTTACTGACCATGGCGTTGTCTTTCATAAATGTGGAACAGAGCTCCCGTACCTGTGGCAAAAGCTGGACGCAAGCGTGCTGGCGCTGGAACGGTTGTCTGCTGCGGTTAACAAACCCGAGCAGCTGGAGCGATTGATTGGCGAGTCCAAGAAGCTGCTCAAGCACACGACAGAAGGTTCTGATGCCACATCGAATGGTATGTTCTTAGCTTGCGATCTTGCTATCATGGCCGATGCTTTATCATCTGACCGGCTGTGTGAACTTGTGTGCATGCAGATATCACAGTGTCCGTGACTCCGCAACTGGCGCTCTTTCGCAATCGCATCAACAGCGTGATTGACGAAGCCACTGAGTCGCTGAAAACCAACGTCAAGGGCACAATGTACGCGTTTCGTATGTGGGGATAAGCCACAGTTTCCATACAAGCTCAATATGGCTAACACTTCATGCGATGATTTACAGGACACAAGTAACTGAGAGCGTGACATCCAACGTCACAGGCTACGTCGAGACCGTGAAGGTTGAGGCCGAGGCTTTTTCCTCGCGCATCCAGAGCGGAATCGATGAGGCGCAGCGTGAAATCGCCGTGAGCGCCGAGTCGTTCGTGACCAACGCGCAAAAAATCAGCAATCCAGTGCCAACTCTCACGGCAGTGGACTCCGTGGACTCGATGTTCCAGGACTTCAAGGCCCAAGTAGTGGACCTCTCGCACTTTTTCAGCTCTGAGCCGTACGTTGTTGGCTATCTGATGTACGACACTGCGGGCTGGAGCGCGTCACTCAATATCTTGTATTGGTTTGTTGTTTGCATAGTGTCGACACTGTTACTGCAATCGATGAGGCGATCGGCTACGATGCGAGCGAACCTGACGCAGAAGAAGACGCGGAAGACGCAGTAGACTCCATCATAGAAGACCCACTGCTCACGAGCATTGCAGATGGCATCGAAGCGGAGGAAGACGAGGCCCACGACGCGCTCTTCCACGAGCCGCTCTTCCCGCCTGGACGCATACTGTACCTCAACCGCGTGGCGCCAACGACGGATTCACACTCATCGCCACTGGAGGAAGAGGTGGAGCTCGTGGAGGTCGGGAACGACGAGTTCAGTCGCGTGGTGCTCTCGAACAAGATGATTCTCGACCATCTCTGTCCAACCTACGAGCGTATGCTCCAGAACACCCGGATCATCGCGACCGAGTGAGAGAGAGAGAGGGCGGGGTGGCCAAGTGGTATGTCAAGAGAATCGTCAGCCGGTACGTGTCTAAATCGGGAGGATAGTACTTGCTATTGGTTACAGCCATCAGCTGAGAAACAGATCGCGTCTCCACAGGTGAAGAAGAATAACGAGATCGTTGAATCGAGGTTTTGTTAGTGCTCATCACCAAGCGGATTGATTGACGAGATGATGATGAGATTCTTGTTTTTGATACATTTGTGAAGTATGGAGCGTTGTATGGAGGCGGCTGGCGTTCCTAGCGCGCGCTCTTATAGCTACTGCACTCTTTGCTCTTGTGTGGGGATTTTGCTGTCCCTCTTGCTTGCTGTGCTGTGTATTGTACCTACTGGTGGCCTACGACTGGATATAATTTAGCAACTTGCGAACTACTGGAAGGACAAATATGATATGATAATGCGGCTGGCGGTGTCCATCGTGGACGAGCCTTGAAGGGCTGTGATGGCCCTCATGTCCGCTCATGTGCTGCTGTTGGCTGTGAGCCCAGCAGCAAGCGTCGCACATACTGTGTGCGCGTGAGCTCGAGTTTTCGTAGCTCTGAGTGACGTGGTGTCACTCGAACGAGGTAAGGTGCGATCACTCACTCGCTGAGCCCCGTGGTGTCGAGCTGCACGAGCATGGGCAGGATCTCCTGCTCGAAGAAGCAGTTGTCACAGTGGGCGGGGTTAGTGCACACGTGGCCCTGCTGGCAGAGTTGCTGCGGAGAAGGCTCGTGCTGTGGGCCGTAGCCGTAGTCGCTGCCGTCGCTGCCGAGGTGCGGGCGGCCCACGTGGTGGAAGTCGGGCGACCAGCTGCCACCCTCGTCGTCGCTCGTGTCGGGCGTGCTGCTCGCCGAGCACGACGAGGACATCATCCCCATAGCGCCAAAGTCCGAAATGTGGCTCGGCGAGCGGAACATGCCCATGAACGAGTGCTGTGTTGGCAGCTGGTGGAGCTGGTGGTGGAGCTGTCCATGCGGTGTCGTCACGGGGCTGCTGCTGCGGCTGTTGCTGTTGTGCTGTGCACTGAGCGACGCGGTCTTCCAGATAAGCTGTCGGCGCGCGATCTTTTGACGGTACTTTTGCGCGTGCGCCATGGTCTGGCGCGCCGTCTTGGAGCCGATGAAGTCTGCGATCTTCTTCCACGGGCCGTGCGGGAACTGCTCGAGGCCCTGGAGGAAGAGGTCGTGTTCCTGCTTGGTCCACGTTTTGATGACCTTCTGGGCGACTGAGGGTGAGAGCGAGCTCGCCATGCTCGGGATATAGCGCGCGACCACAACGCCGCCCTGCTTGGCCGACGTGGGTGGCAGCCGAATGAGCTGCTCGCGGTTCGTTGGTGTCGTCGCGAAGAGCTGGGCCTTGACACGCGTGGAGATCGTCATCGTTGTCTTACGAGGTGGAGTTGGTCTTGTAGGAGGATTGATGTGCGCGGCGCGGCGTAAGATTCAAAGTGAATGTGAGATAGAGGATCGCAACAGCCGCAGACCGACACAGACAGACAGAGTGACTGACACAGGATTGAAAAAGAGAACAAGCGCAGGGCGGCGTGAGTGATCTGACGCTTACTCGATGGTGACAGGAGGAGGCGTCCAGCAAACCAAAGCAAACCAGGCGATATGCAAGCGAGCAGACGACGGACGGACGACGAAGGACGCAGCTCCCCTTCCTTCGATGGTTTCGCTCCTTCGTTCGTGCAGCCGGCCAGCCAGCCAGCATATTCGATCGAAAGAAGCCAATAGCCAGCCATTCATCCATTTGCAGACCAAGCAGTAGGCAAAGGAAGGTCGGCGCTAAATCGAAATTCCTAAAGAGAATAAAATACTGTACGGAAATCAAGTGCAACTCCTGACCATAGAAATCGAGCGCAGTGGGTCAAAATACACGTTGAAGTGAAACGGTCACGGATGATGATTGGTGGAAAATGATCTTGCGCATGGTTCAGATAAACCTCGTAAATATAGTATGCTTGGTTTACTGAGTTTGCATCAATTGTAGGAGGCGCATCAAGTCTATCAGTAAAAACCAAGCACAAAAAATGTAATACATTCAGCAATTATGGCACATGCTTACTCCGAAGAGGTATCATATAAGAAGAGGTATTCAGACTGGCAAATTCGCCCCATCCAAATCAGGTGCTATGGCAGATGAGCCACTTTGTTCTCTGCGGGGCGGACCATCGGCTCGCTTCTATTTTTTTGTACATTTGGAGCGATTTGCTTGCTTTTCCGTAGTTTCTTTCGATATTTGTCTCCTTTTTCTATAGGATAACAACACCGGCAGCCTATATAAATCGGAGTTCACCACCACCATTTTCTATCTAAGCATGCATATAAGCCGTGTGTGACTGGCACATACGACGCCTTCTGGCGCGTCAAGTTGACTTCTGCCTCCGAAGCAGGTTCCAATCGATGTCTGGCGACAGAGCGACGGAAACGCGGGGCAAAAGCGTTGAACGTTCCACTAGTTCCTTCGCGCGTTTGATGGTCGGCCAGGGTTCGTCAAGGGTCGCTACTTGATGCGGGTGCGTGCCTCAAGAGTTCAGTGCGCTCACGATGATGATGATGATGTGGATGATGGAAATGATGGAAATGTGTGTGTGCACCGAGGACCAGGCTGTCTGTCAGCTTCCCTCGTACTGTGCGTGAGATACCTGATGGTGGTGGCTGAGTGGGATGGGATATTGCTGCTGCTGCTGTTGGTGGTGGTGGTGGTGGCTTCCTGGGTTTTGCCAGTACCGGTAACAACATCCTTCATCATCGTGGTCATCACCATCATCATCACATATCGCTCGTTGGTGGCTGCAAATACAGAGTGCGTACTCGTTTGGGGTCGAGGGTATCAGAGTTCAGAGTTCAGTTCCCAGCTCCCTTTTCGAGACCCCAACGAAAACCAACCTGCAACATGGGTTAGTAGTAACATAGCACTCGCCTCGCCTCGCCTCGCCTCAGTATCCACTGATGTTCGCCTCGTTCCTTCTTTCCACTCACGTCTCTTCGAGACGGGGAAGAGGACAGAGAGAGAAGGAAACCTAAACTTGATACCGTCCGAATGCTCGCTCGCTGGTGGTGACGTGTGACTGTCGCAACCAGTCTTGGAGCACGTACTTGGGTGACTTACTTGGCTCTCGTGAACGGGCGCCGCGTGGGGAAGCTTCGAGAGGTTCTTTGACAGCGGAAATGAGGCATGGCGTTTTGCTTAAGTGGCGTGTGCGCTGCTGGCCGCTCACACGCGCGTCCTTGAAACTGGTTTTGCTTCAGAGTTCGCTTCGCTGGTCACACACCGACACCGACTCTCTCTTCACTGTATACGAATGAACGGCCGCGAGCAAGCGCTCTGTCACTGGAGGGTCTTCACATTTTCCAAGCTTTTCATCCGCATTCACGAGTATTCACACATATTTCACCCAACCAACTGCCACACACTCGCACAACTACATACCATGTATTTTGTGCACATCGTCACCTCATTCACACCTTCGCCTTCACACTTCAGCTTTGCAGTGCTTTGAAATTCTCGACGATTTTTGCTGGCCCGAGTCGTGCGCTTTTTTTACGATCTAAAACTCGCTTCACTTTCTTCCGCCGATTTTAAAAACCACAGGGTTCACCCGTTCGTCGCGGGTAGCTTCAAAGCTTGATCGATCGATCGATTGGTGATCATCGAAATCAGGACGAGTCTTCGCCTCGCTGGGACGATTCGTGGTCAGCTGCAGTGGGTGAGAGTGGCGGCAGGCTGATGCGCACTTCCTGGGCCTCACGCGTCAGGAACTCGAGCGTGAGCGCACTCCGGCTGATTGACGAGTGCATGATCGCAGCTTGCAGAAAGATGCTCAGTGCATCCTGGCGCGACTTTGCCTGTCCAAGTTAACAGAGTTCGTGTGAGCGCGCTGTCAAAAGCTGGACAGGGGGTTTTCAAAAGTCGATAATTCAAAATCGCCCAAAAGCAAACTTCAAGTTTGGTTGGGCAGTCCTTCCACACACCACCTACCACGGAATCGCGCGTACTCGGAAGAAACGTGCGTGGAGGAAGCGGCGGAAGCGACTCCATCGCGTACCCGGCGTCCTCGAGCTCGCCGAGCAGGTCGCGGAACTCGCTGAAGCGACGGAACACGGTCCACTGGTACGGCCCACCGTAGACTTGGATCTGGAAGACCGTGAACGAGAGCAGCCTGTCGTGCAATCCCCAGAGAAAAAAAGAAGCAAATCACACACAAAAGTTGGGTCAAGGAACACCTACTGTGCCACGCGTTCCCGTATCGTTCCGATAATGATATGCAGCAAGATGGTTTCAGTGAGAAGGATATAATCGCGCGGCTCGGGACTTGCGCATGCGCATCCTTGTTCTCCAGATGGCAGAGCTCCACGCGCACGGACCGCAGGGGCTGAGCGCGCAGATCTTGCTCCTTCAACCCGGTCACCATCGTGTCCTGCACGTTCTCCATCAGCAAGTGCAGGTCTGTGCGTTCTTCTTCGCTGCGCGCTAGCTCAAGCATTGCGCCGCCGTTGCGTCCATTGCCGCTATTCCGCGCCTCTTCCTGGTTCTTCTCCAAATTCAGCAGCAAGTACCGCGTCGCGGAAAGATCCACGCGCGCCGAGTCCACCGCGACGCGGAAGTTCGTCGCCGTGATCTCGTCGTCACACTCGATGCTGAACGTCTTGTGCGTCGACGACGTTTGACTCACCTTCATCACTTTGCCCAGCACTTCCACCTGGAGCGTCGAGTCGAGCGCCACTTCCCACACTTTCTGGCCGCTGCTCGCACTCAAGCACATGATGCGCTTGTCAGTGAGCAGCACAAGCCCGCGTAGCGGCTCGAGTCCGTAGTAGACGTGATACACGTATCTAGCACATTCAAAGAAACAAATAGCGCGAAGTTAGCTACTTACGAAGTCTACATCTACAGGAAGCAGTAAAGACCATACTCATCCGTCGCATCCAGCGCTGTGAGCAAGAGAATCGCATTTCCGGCGGCTTCACGCTGTTGGGTTTTCATACAGAATATCATCAATCAGAGTACGATGTCCGTCACGAAATAAAAAGCACCTAGCCGATATTGAGAAATGCAGATCTTTACCTCTGAGTATGACACAAGCACTCCGTCCGAGCTAAATAACACCAATAGAAAACAAGATCAGTTAGTCACGAAACACAGCAGTCAGCAAGCCCAAAGCTCGACAAACGAGAAACAAAGCCGTACCAAACACGTCGCGGGAGACGGAAGCGCGTCACCGTGTCAAAGTCATGGTCAGCGCCATCGATCGCCTCTGCACTCGTCTTCGCGCCTCTCGATAAACTCGTGAGCAGGTCCAAAAAGCCCGCCGTCGGCTTCACGATCAAGCCCGCAAAGCCCTTGCCAATGCCGAACACAAAGCCACTCGCGCCATCTCGCTCTGCGCCGCGCACAGGAGCCGCAACGACACCCTTGATGCCGTCCCAGACTCCACCTGCAAGTCCCTTACCGCCTTCTGCGATCGCATCACCCAAGTCGTTGATCTTCTTGATCTGCTTGGACGACTGTCGCTGTCGCTGAACGTTGTACTGCTCGTCCATCGCAAGCATCGCGATACCCTTTCCGAGCGTCTCGGTGATCTTGCCCGTTGTGTGGAAAATGCCCACTGCGGTGTTGCGTAGCAGACTCTTGGAGCCCTTCGTCATTCCCGTGCGCAGGTTCTCAATGCGCAGTCCTTTTTCGTCCTCCAAGAGCATCTGAGCCGGCGTGTAGAAGAAGTCTTTCACGCCCGTGCCCAGTGTGCTCACGAGGCCGATCGGGTTGCCCAAAAAGTCCACCGAGCCCATGATATTGTACCAACTACGCAGTCCATGGTGCAGGTAGTGCTGCATCGCGTAGAATGCCAGTGTGTGGGTGGTCTCGAGCAGGTTCTCCACGTAGAACTCGGGGATCTTGATCGGCGCCTTGTCCAAGTTCGAAACGAGCGCCGCTGCAGCGCTGATCAGCGTACTGAGCACCGAGTAGAGATCCGGAGAAAGCTGTGCGAGTCAGTCACAAAGTAACAGAGGCACAGAAGATTGTTAGTAACAATGGTTCAAGAACACTATCACATCAGACAAAGAACACGTACCAGAGAGAGCAGCAACGAGCGGTCGGCTGTGCTCGTGAACGTCACGTTCACCTTCACAGGACACAGCAACAGCCACCTCAGCAGCACCTTCATGTTGGCGCCACTGCCACCACTCAACGCTGCCGACGTGTTGCTCGACAAAATCGCCATGCGCGAGGACCAGTCCTTCTCCAGCAAGTGGAGCGCGAGGTTCGATGAACTCACTCGACTGAACAAGTTTTCGTGTTTTTCATGACGGTCAGAGCTGTTGTTGTCACTGCTGGATGACGGCCACTTGACTCCGCTGAACGCTTGCGCCAACGCCACTAAGAGCGAGTCTTCTAGCTTGATCTCGAGTTCTTGAAGTTGCCCAAAGATGTACTCAAATTGCACCAGGTTCGGTTTCCGACTGAATACGCTCATGAGCTGAAATGTCGGCAAAAGCATCGGGCCGGCGTCCACTGCAGTGCCGTCCTTGTCTTTTGGGCCATCAAAGCCGCGGTGCAGCTGTTGGTAGTCGACGAGACGAATCGGTGACAGCATCACTGGGTAGTTCGTGTCCAGAAGCTGATTGTCGATCTGGAGATGGCCGACGCGAGCATTCACAACGTGTTTACCACCCGACGTGAGTCCATAGCTCATCTGGATGCCCGCCGATGCATTCTGGTCCGACAGCGAGATGCACATTACCTCGCGCGGCTGCTGTGGGATCCCGGAGATCACAGCGGATCTCGACGCGTCATCCACGACCGACAGGCACACGCGCGCGACTTCCAACTGGCAGTAGAATTTTAGCTCATCGGCGTTCTGGTTTGCACTGTTCGGGTTCACGAGGTCCCACTTGAAAGCAAGACGCAGCTGACCAACCATTTCTATCACACTCGCTTCGGTCTCTGACGGCGCCTGTGGGGTGTACAACGCGCAGATGCGCTCGTGGAACGGAATTTCTGTTGATCCGGTGGGATCTGCCGCGGCTGCTACGTGGAAAGACTCTGCGGTGCTCGGAGGGAGCGGCACCCAGCATTCAGCGAGTAGTACGTCGAAGCGCGAGTCCTGCTTGCTGTGGTCCAGGTGGTCCATCATCTTGTCATCACCAAAAAAGTATAGGAACGGCACGACACTTGGCTCCTGTGCAGTGGACAAGCCATGGTCCGCCGTGCCATTGCGCAGGTAAACACGAACGAGCACTCGGTCGTCAGCTGGGTTCGCCGCGCTAGCAGAGTCGTTCTTGACCACCTCAGTAAATTCGACCCGTCGATTCCACTCTGCGTCAAATGCCTTGCTCGGTGGTTCACCCAGCATGCTCTGAGGCTTCGACTTTTTGTTTCGACCGGAACCTGAGCTAGCACGAGGACGCTTCACCACAGGCTGGTACAGGAACGAAAGTGAGAACGTGTTCTTCACCATAGCAGCAGCGTCCAAACTGCCTTCATCAGGCTGAAGCGCCTTCTCGATCACGCCAAATGATGCCTCGCGGTGCAAGTTCACGATGGGTTTGCCGTTCACAGCCACGATCGTGTCGCCAATGCGCAGCTTGCCTTCAAACATGAGCGAACCGCACGGTCCGTCGCACGCAACTCCTTGCACCAGGACACGACCAGATCGGTACACGAGATCCAAGCCCAAGGACTGGCCTTTTGGGAACTCGTGCGTGCGAACTTGCTCCAAGCGGGTTCCCGACCTTGACGAAGATGAGGACACATCTCCTTCGTCGCCACCAGACATCGAGTAATTCTGGGATGTCTTTGCGATCGAAGAAGCCGCTGAGCGAGTTGACTCCTTGTACGTGATGGTACAGTAGACCTTCGGTTCTGTGTCGTCGCTCGCATGCCGCTTCAACACGTTGTCATGAAGCAAACCTGGTGGGATTTGAAGATTCGAGACGCCAACCAACACTGCTGTCAGACGTTTCTCGTCGTTGATGTCTTCAGATCCAAAGTCGCTCGTGGTGTCATCGGTTGTGACGGAAAGAGTCGAGCCTCGGTGACTCACACTACGGCGCGAATGCTCTTCCACCGATCGCGCAGTCAGCCCAGACGATGTTTGGTTCGATGTTGCTGGTTGCGCAGCTGCGGACTTGTCTATATCGCCAGCACCTGCTTTATCACGATTCGGGAAAATCCCGTCGCGGCCCGTCGTGACATCAACTGATTCACCTTCCAGCAGAGTCTTGAGCCGAGACTTGGAGCTGATCAGGTACTCGAGCTCTTTCTTCATGTAAAAATCTGTCAGCGCGTTTCTCAGCCCTTGAAGTGTAGTCTCACTCTCGGAGGCAGACGAGATGAACTGGCAGCACACTTGAAATTTGATCATCGCGCGATTGCCTTCTTCAAACGGCACACCTCCGAGCTCCGGCATCGCAATGTCGACCGGAACGATGTACTCTTGCACCTCGGGGCTCCAGGTGTCTTGCGAAAATTTGACGGCGTTGAGATACTCTTGCAGCGGAATCTCAGCAGCTGCAATCAGCGAGGACCCAAACAGCAGCTTGTCGGACTCTCTCACCTGGACAGTCATCATAGCTTGCGGCACTTCACCCAAGTCCTTGTCGTCGTTAATGAGAAGACTGAGCGTGGAAGCAGACTCTTGAGTCGCCACCCATCTTGGAAACACCGCAGCTCGCTGCGGTACCAGCTTGCTTCGAGTGCCAGTACTCGCCTCGCTCTTCAGGTTGAAGTACAAGAAAGGCTGGCAACTACCAAAGTCTGTTCGCCCTCGCTTCTTGAAAAGCTCTTCCAGGTACAAGACGTCCACGATCTTTACACAGATCGCAAAGCATCCAGGTGGTGACTTTGTTTCAGCTGTGACGTTGGTCGGCAGAGTCGCAATCTCGCTCGCAGTGCTTAACTTTGACTCCTCCGAATCAGCATCAACCCTTTCTTCAGATTTCTCTTCTTCGGCTTCATATTCTTTTTCTTCGTCGAAGCTTTCCGCTGCGAAGCGAACTTGTTTCTTCTTGGCAAGCGCGAAGTTCTTGGGCGTCACACGCTCTTGCTTCAGAGGTACTCGGCTCGCAATCGAGTGTGAAATCGACAGAATAGACGAGCTGTAGCGCTTCCAGCTACGCAGCAAACTGGATCGTCGACGTCGCTTGTGCTCTCCAGACACGCCGGGGAGCATGTCCGTGACTTGAAGCGTCTTGGTCGCCTGGTCCAGCAGTACCTCGATCCACAATCGTCTCCGCACCTTACCATCATCTTCGAGCTCCAGCGTTGGAAGTCGGTGCAGCTTGTTCAGCTGGGCTTCGAAGTTGGCAATCACCACAGTCTGAAGATCGTTGTTTCCTGCAGCTGCTGATTGTGCAGTATTCTGACCATTGCTTGCCGAAGATTTGTCCCGAGACGATCCTTTCTTGTGCTTGCGCTGGAGTCCTGAGACCTTCTGGACTTGAACAAACACCGTCGGCACTGCTGAGAACGTGTACGGGACGTAGTCAATCGTGTGGAACGGCAGCACTTGCTCGCCACCTTCGTACGCTACCAGCACGTTGCCTCGATCATCCTTCGTCACCATCTTCTGCCACACAACAAGCTCGTAGTCGCTACACTCATTCTTGATCTTGAACGGCACGAAACCCTCTTTCTCTTTGTTGTTCTGGAAACGATTCTCGTCAATCAGCGCGGGATTCTGCCCCATATGCGTCAGCGAGTCGTATGCACCTTCCTCCAAGTACACGAAGAATGACGGATCGTGGAGCTCTACTGCAACATGGAGCTGCATTCCTCCTGCGATCATGTGCTCTGCTTCGATGAAGTCGTAGTTCCAGTACCCGTCACCATTCATGTAGTCGTCCATCTCTTCTTCCTTCATCTCAGGCGCGCCAATCGCTTCGTAGCAGTTCTTCAAGTACACCGGAGCAGGCCGGAGGTTCTTCTTCAGCTTCAACACAAAGTTGCCAACCGAGGAGAGCTCGAACGGTGAGCTCCACTGCGACAGCGCAGCCAGGTTAGCACTCGCAGGTGAAGTTCCTGGCTGAACAAATCGAATCTGGACGCGCGAGGGCAAGCGCGAGTCGCTCCAGTGGAAGATCTTGCTTTCCTTGGGTTTGAGCACAAGGATAGCATCCGTGGATGAGCTCCGCTCCTGCCGAATGTGAATATCGAATCGGTGTGACGTGTTCACGAAATAGTACCGTGACACGAGCGTCACGACCTTTGACCGCGAGAACTTGCCCGGACCCTGCTCGATCGTGACACCAAATTCGTACTGCTTGAAAGACGTTGCCAGCTTGGACACTCCAGATGGGAGCTCGAGGATCGTAGACAGCAGGTTGCGCGACTCGCCACGATAATGCGTCGGAACCAAAATCTGTCCCCGCACACCCACCGCACTGATGTCAAAGGCATCCGAGCGCACCTCAGCTTCGTCACTGTTACCTTTAATGCCGACTTTCATCTTTGACACGTGCTGCTTGCTTTCACTTGAAAACACCGACAGCGATACCTTTTGCGTATCTTCAGGGCTTGGAGCTGCTGCACTTCTCAACGACAGATTGTGGTTCGAAGGGATGCGATAACCATCTGCCGTGTAGAACGATAGCGAGATGGATGTGCGGTCGATCAGCCAGTACTCGGTGAAGACGCGGCACATCACAGGACACAGTCCATTGAGCGCTTTTGTCCGGAGCTTCTCCAGCTGCACGACCTCCACGCAAATCGTCAGCTTGTTCGTGAGACGTCCGCCAAACTCGGCGTCATTCTTCTCACCACTCATCGACAGTTCAAGGCGCTCGCAGAACGAGTTGCAGCCATACACGAATCGCCGGGACGACCATGCAGAGTACGCTGCGAGGTTGATCTCTGGGATAGCAAGACTGAGCGCAACGATGGACGGTACATCGGTCAACTCGTCATTCTCGAACCCCTCGGATAGCAACTCCAGTTCGGCGATTAGAGCTGAGCTGCCAGAAGTGATATTGCCGTGTGTCCCGGGGAAAGATGCCGGGTTCTTCTCGACCCACCCAATGTCTTCGTCCGATTTCTGTATAAACGGATACGAGCACAAAAGTTAGCTTTTGTCGTTTGCTCCGTACGCACGCACATTCAAGCACAGTACTATACAATACAAAACTTACCAGACACGCGGTGCGAAATGAAATTTCGTACGGGATCAGGTTCTCCAGCTCGATCGGAGCGCGCAGCGAGATCATTGTCTCGTGGCGTTCGGATTTCCGCGTCGCTGTCAAAATGAGCTGGAACGGAGGCAATGGAATCCCCGTGAAGTCCACGTCTTCATCGGTTCCTGGCGTCACGAAGCGGGAGCGCTGCACGTCTGGGTGAGCGTCCCAGTAGAACGTAAGCGCCTTACGCAGCTCCAGCGACCCAATCTGCTGGTGATGGCTTCGTTTCTTCGGCTTAACCGGGTCAGACTTCAGCAAGGATCCGATCGAAAGAGGTGCAGACTTTTGCAATTGCCCGTTATTCAGCAATGGACAGAACGAGATCGTGCCACTCTCAAGAAACTGGATTGGGATGTAGTGCGCCGCGTGCCCTCCTGGAGCAATGATCTCGGTCCGCTCTTCGTTGTACATGACCTGGATCGGGACATCCAAGTAGTTTGTCAGCTGCACTTTGCCACGAAGACGCAGTACGAGCGTGCCTTGCTCTGCCACAGTCTCACAGATCACACTCTCGCCGTGCCAAACGTCATGCGATCCGTTGTTGCTCTCCAGATAGAGATACGATCGATTTGAGTAGCCGATTGGGACAGGAATCGCTTTACCAGAGGAAGGTGCGCGTGATGTTTCTGACTGCGGCTTGAGCCACAACAGTCGTCTCAGCGGCGAGGTCACCGAGCCCGCCGGTGTCTCATGCGCAACAATGTCCGTCGCAATCCGCTCGCCACTCTTTACCTTCAGCCACTTGGTGCGCGATGACGAAATGTCGTTCAGCATGGTTGACAGACGTCGCCGACTCCAAGCACTGTTCTGGAAAGCAGTCGTCTCCGCGTGCACCACACTCTCGTGCATGTCACCAGCAGACGATGGCACGGCAGTGGGGACGTCAAACGAGCCACTTTCAGACGGAACGAAAGGGTTTGACTCTCCCGACGGCGGGGGTGCAATCACTGAAGACGAAGAGTGCGTCGCCACCATGAACGGAATGCCGGACTGATTGTCGACGTAGATGAACGGTCCGAGTCGAGCCAACAGCGCCTCCTCGGTCGTTGCTGCTTTCGAGATCAGCGTCATGAAGTGGATCATCACATTGATCACGTTGCGCGAGATGTTGACGTTGAAATCCTTCTTAATGACGAGCAAAAATGTGTTCGACTGCTTGGCAGTGTGGTCGTCGGTCTGGCTGAGCAGCTCGCGGTAGATGAAATGCTTCGACTCCCACGAATGCGCAGCAGCTTCAGCAAACACTTCCGTGCGAGACGATCGAAAGAGACACTTTGGGATCCCATCGCAACGCAGTACTGTCCCTGAAGGTGAGACTTCCTGTCGCTCCGACATGCAAAAGTCGCACAGGACGCCACCACGGCCGTGGTACGCCATGTTCACGTCAAAGTCTTCAACGACAGGTTCCCAAACGGCAAGCTGCGAGTTGTACGCTTGAATACCGAACCGCAGACTGGCCAGCGCTGTGAACTTGTCCTCGAACCGTCCTCGCACATCGGCGTGAAGCATCGCAACACGGAAGTGCAGCAGCGGCAGCAGCATGTTGTGGAAGTCGTTCACAATCGTTGCGTTCACCCCTGGAAGCGTGAACTCGAGGATCTTCAGGTTTTGCAGAATCGACAGGGGCTCGGACATTGTGGTCAACGGTTTCTTCGCTGACTCTTTTTCGGCTGCTGCGGTGGCTTCTTCCGGGGCAACTTCCAGTGTATCGTCTTCGTTTAGTGCATCACCCCACGAGTCACTGGAAACGATCGACAATGCAAATGGAACTGGCGCATCGCCAACACCGTTGAACATCAGGTATCCGCCGCCTTCACCTCCACTCCCACCTGCTGCAATGTCGCTGTCTGCTTTGCTCTTGGACAAACTCACTTGCTTACGCGTCGCACTCTTTGCCTTGTTGAACGCGCGATACAACGTGATTTCTTCCAATACAACCATTTCCTTGTCCAAGATCACGCTTCGATCGGAGTTGAACATCGAACTGCCGTGCTTCCAGATCGTCGTCTCGAATGCACCAGCGCTTCCATCTGGACCCAGATAACCGTTCGCACCAAGCTGGTCGTACTTGCGGATCAGCAGCGACGAAGAAGAAGACGCGGAAGCCGACGAGGCGTTGCTCGGTGCTTTTGAAGGAGATGCGTCCTTCGGATCCTTGGTTGCCCCTGCTGCATCCGCTGCAGCTGTGACTACTTCCAGAACAATGCGGTCGCCATAGTATACTTGATCGCCAAGTGCGCGCCGACTTCCTGGCGCAGGGATGATTCGGAATGCGACTGCCTCAACCATGTTGCGCTCTTGAGACGTGTACGGAAGCACAAGATACCGCTTGCGCCAAGGCGAATTGTACAGACCCACAACGGGGCGCGACTGGAGGCGACCACGCACGCTCGTGGACACCAAGTGAATCAGCGTTTTACCATACAGCATCGGACTTCCCTTGTGATCAGTCTGCGTTTTCGGTACCAGCGACGAGGAACTCGACTGGTTGCGCAGAGAATGGCCACCACGCACCGAAGACACGTTTGTGCTTCGCTCACCGAAGTCATCCATCTCGCTCTCTCCGTTCCCAACTGACACCAAGGACGACGACGAGCCAGAAGACGTCCGCTTTCTCGCTTTTGTTTCTCCAGCCTCTGCAAACTCCCATGGACTGCGAAGAATGTTCTCGAGCGCCGCAACCGCTGTGCAAAAGTCCAGGTACCCGAAGCGCAGTTCCATCACGCGATCAAACTTCGTGCGGAACCGGAGAAACTTATTGACCAAGTCGACGTGCAACACGAGCTCGAGATCAATCGGCTTGAGGCAGTCTGCTGTCGCTGCGTTGAAAGTACTCGACGCCGCCCAGACGCTGTCGTCCGAGATTCGTGAAGTTGCATGGATGTTGTTAATGTTTGTGCGAAGCTGGAGCTGGTTGTGGCTCTGGCTGCTTTTCACAATCTGCACCTCCTGATCACTGAGCTGCTGGAGGAACTCGAAAGAAATGGTCGCCTCCCATGATAGCATCAGCGCACGCGACTTCTCTTTCGTCGGGTCTTCAGCAAGCAGCAACGCAGACGGCCCGAGATTCAATTGCAACCCGATCTTCCTGTAGAGTAGCTCGGAGGGTGCTTCCTGCTCCGACTCGTCTGCAGCTCCATCTAACTCAGCCTCGCTCTGCTCAGCAGATTCAGCTAGAACACTCGATCTGGACGATGACGGTCCGTACGATTCACCGCTCTCCGTGTGGTCCCAGCCTTGAGAAGGTGCTTCCAAGAAGCGCAACACGTTGCAGTAGATGTTGGACGGTATCACGCGAAACCCGATGACGTCCAATATCAGGTCCATCCGTGTTTCTTTGCCAACAAGACCACCAGAGGAGCTCGCACCCGCACTCGCTTGGCCGAACGATCGGGACAGCGCGTCGTCACCACCACGTTGGCTCGTGGGGACCGATCGCGATTTCTGCGATGAAACCGAGTGCATCGAGTTCTTGTGTTTTCGGGTCGACTTTGCAGGACTCCCAAACTTGAACAACGCTCTAGACGACAATGTTCGCACTGGACTCCGTGTGCGGGTGCGCTTGTAAATATCACTGGGTGTCTTTGGGGATGCAGCCGTGTCGGATCCATTCTTCTCCGAAGTAGTGAACGAGTTGTGATTACTCGTTCGTGATGCCGCCAGGAACGATGAGTCCATACCGATGCTGTCGATTTCGACGACTTCCGTCGCGCGGACGAAATGTAGCGAAACTGACTTGGACCGTCCGTCCGTTCCTCGCTCAAACACCACCACATCTCGATACGGTGTCGAGATCTTGGAGTGGATACGCGAATCACGGATGTGGATGCCTTCAATGTCAGCATCGAGTACGAGTTGACCGGTTGTGATGCAGTAGTCGACTCGCCCATAGTACGCTGTGACGTCAAGCACACAGATCGAGCCTTGGTTCGTCTTGTCTTTCTCCGCCATGTAGAGATCGCCACTGACTGACGGATGATAACCATCGTGGCCCTGGAGCAGCTCCATCGAGATCTCAGGAATGTTCACGCTCACGAGCACGTGCCGCTCGTCATCCTCGTCCTCGTCGAGCTCCTCCGAGTAATAGCTCTCGTTCTCTTCATAGATCACGCTTTGCACTGGGCCATCCGATCCGCCGCCGATGACGCTACCTGATCGCTTGCTTACTATCGGTATCTGCTCTTTTTGATTCGATGAAAAACTCTGCTTGCTCTTCGGTGATGCAAAGTAGTAGCGGCTGCTTTCACGGAAGTTCTGGAACGGCACGCGGAGCACCAACGCGTACTGCTTTTGGTTGCACACAAGGCGCACTGGAGACATCCGGACATCGATCTTAATAGCTGCTCGCGTACGGAAGTCCACTGCCAAATTGATGTCAGTCGAACCGAGCAGACTCTGCGTTACGTAGCCCCCTCCAGTGAGCTTTCGCTGCTCATCTTCGCTTGGCTCCATCAAAATCACTGACACAATCCGCAACGTCGACAAGTCCAACTTCAGTTGCGTCAGCGACGAATTCAGCAACACCTTTGCCACGATGCGGTTCTCCATCTCGCGCACCGACTCCAGTACGTGTTCGTTACTCACGCGATACTTGTCGAATCGAACCACGAGCGCTTCAGACGACATGCGATGCGGTGGCATCTCCAGCATCGCGTCCGTCAGCTGGATATCCAGAAGCGGGAACATGGACACGACGTCCGAGCTGAGGAAGCGATTGTCTTTTGCTGCTGGGCTTTCACCCTGCAGTGACGCTGTCAACCCGCTGCTGAGGTTCGCACCCTGGAAATCACCTTCCCAGAACATGTCCACGCGTTCGCGAAACAGCACTGCAAAGATCGTCTTGAGCAGCTCGCCTTCAAAGAAGTAGCGACGCAGATCATCCACAAAACTATACAAAAAGCGGATCCGCGGAGATTTCAGCCGCACCGAAAATCGGTTCGAGTAACCAGGGTGCCAAGCTTCTTGGATCTGGTTGGCGCCATAAAACTGAGCTGCACATGAAAACACTGCTGGCACAACGTCCAGGACTCGCAGCGTTTCTTCGAGGGTCGGAATGTGTCCTGGTTTGGCAGCACGCTTGCGCTCCAAAGAAGCGAAATCGTCAGATGTCGATCCGCCGCTTGGGTCGAGCGGGTTGCTTGGTGCGTGTGAGATGATCTCGCGGAACTGCTTCTCTGAGAGCGACACATCACAAATCTTGAGCGACGTCAAGTACGAGAACAAGCCCAAGTACAGTGGATACTTGTGCACACAGCAGCAGAACTTCTCAGTGGTCAGGCTCATGAATGCAGACGGCAAGCCTTCTTTCCGCTGGCTGTCTTCCAAGTGCAGGAAGAGCGACAGACCATCCACATGAAGTCGCAGCTGGATGCTTGCTGGTGATCCGTCCAGCTCTTGCTCGGGCTTCTCTGGCTCCGGTTGCAGACTCTTCACAGGAGGTTGATCAGGGCTGCTGCTCGGAAGGCTCTCGAGAAACGACGACGCGACCCACGCACCAAACTTGCGTGTCAACGTGCCTCCGTTCGTGTCCTCCTCGGCGGGCGAATGCAATGGCATTAGGTCATCATACACATCGAACGTCGGTGCGGTCATAAAGTTGTCGTTTGGATGCACGAAGTCATCGTCATTGTCCTCCAGTCTGTCTTCGCCGAGAACCTCCGATGGCATGTCATCGCGCTGGAAGAAAAAGACAAACATCTCTGCAACCGTGTCCTGGTACAGATTTATCGTCAGCGTCCGGAGACTGGCATCCACCGACAGATGCGTCAAGAGCGGCTCTTGCCAGATAGAGTTGTCGCTCGAAGAGACCAACACGGGGTCGTAAGTGATGTACCGCCAGAGAGATTTGTCTTTCGGCAGCTCCGCATCAGAAGCAATGCTCGTGATCGCGACGCGGATCAACTGCTCTGCTGACTTCGGCGGCTGCTCACTCGCATGCGAGTGTGTTCGCTCCATGTAGCCAGTATCTGGGTTCACGTCGGAGCTCCCCGAAGTCATCAGGTATCGCTTTCGCTCGACAACGCCCGATGCACGAAGCGGCGAGCTACTGCGCAAAATGTCTTCGACAGCAAACGTACCGAGCGCAAATTCAAGTCGTCTGTCAAACGTTCGCAGTTTCAGGCGCGTGCTGATGTCAACTGCACGGACAACGACTAGCTTCTCCGAGTCGCTCGCTTGGTCGCGAATCTGGAGCTGAAGTACAATCTCGCCGACGCCAAACTGCAGCTGGCAGATCACGCGCTTCCACAGCTTAAGCAAATCCTTGTCCTCAATTTCTTTGCGTCTTGCACGCTCCTTCTCCTGGTCCAGCGCTTTCGCAAAAGAAGTATACAGGTTCGTGTCGGAAACGCTTTCTTTGCCCTTCATGCCGTAGGTGTCGGACTGACGCATCGGCGCTGACGCGAAGTACGACGACGACTTGACCAGGCGAATCGGGATGTCTCGAGCAGTAGAGTACGAATGCATACCGCTTGTTGGATCCGAGTTGGGTGTCCCAATGTTTTGAGAGGGACGCCGGATTCGCTCGGGCTCCAAGACATTGTCCGTACTTGCGCCGCCACTCGCAATCTTGCGCTTGGAGTACGTGGTCAGGTTCTCGCCGAATGACCGAAGCAAGCTCAGCACCGAGCGAAAGTTGGCTGCAGACAGGTTCAGGTGCACACTGTCAACGCCACCAAACAGCTTCAGCAGTGGAATTGTCGGGTCGTCGGGGGCTACACTCATGTGGAAACTGAACGAGAGCGACGTTTTCTCCAGCAAATAGTTCCACGACGACTTCGCGCCGCCAACTTGGTCGCCTCCGATGAACCAAAATTGCGCATCATTGCTTCCGCTCCTGTCAGCGTCGAAGATTTGAACCTCAATGCCGGAAATGCTGAACTCAATGATGTCGTACACGTTCTGCCCCACAGGGCTCATGAGAAACTGACGCTGCACCAGCGCTTCAGCGTCCGCGCTGTCACCAACCTTGAGCGGGCTTGGCGGCACCGGGTCCTTCGCCGGGTGGATCGTACTCGCTCGTAGGTGACCCAAGAAGACTAGTAGACTCACTTGATTCTCTTCGGATATGGACTCCGAGTGCACTTCGACAACGTTTATCAGCGGAGAAATGACGTCTAACTGCATCTCCACACGAGTGCGCCGAGCGAGCGCCTCACGGAGCTGCGCCGTGCTGTATCGCTGCAAACTCTGCGCGCGCTTCCATGCGCTCTGCTCCAAGCCCGACAAGTCGACGTTCAGTGGACGCGTGAAGAACGCCGACACATCAAGGAGATACATGAGGTTCACGTTGCACTTGATCGGCTGCGTCACGAGTGAAATGATCAGGAGACGAGAAATCTTCGGAGACTTACTCGGTTCAACTGCAGCTTTCGCGTCTTGATCCAGCTCTTGGTCTTCTTCCTCCACCTCCCGACGAGACTCGATGCTCAGCTTCATCAACGGTAGCTCCTTCTCACAATCTCGCAATCGCACACTGCTGATCTTCTCACGTGCTCCCACTGGATGGTACCGCAAGACTTCGCCCATGTCCATTCTCTGTAGGAAAAAATCTCGGTGTGCTCGCACAGGGATGCGTGGCGACATGCTTCCACTCCCAACTGCGAGCTGCGGATCCTGACAGAAGAATGCATCGCGGACTTGAAGCCCCATCTCGAGCGACGATGGACGCACGAGAAACTGAAGATCCACTTCATCCAACGAAGCCAGTAGCAAGCACCTCGAGACGGTGCGTGGAGAGCGCTCACTACTCTCAAATTCTTCAACAGACAGTCGCGACAAATCAGGAGAGCTCGTGCGCGGCGCTGAGTTGACACTAGACGCAGCAACCTCGCTGTCCTGATACAACCCAAAGCTGGCCTTCGTCAAGCCCAGCTGGAAGCGGTACCAAATGTGCTGCTGATCTTGATTCTGCTTCACCTTGGCGGTCCCTATGATCACATCGTTTTTCTTCTTCTTCTTCGAGGCTTTTGACGATTTCGGTTCCGAATCATCATTTACGGCACCTTCTTCGACTGGATGAAAGTTAATCGCGTCATACAGATCTTTCATGTCTTGATCGCTCCAGCGCACGTCTTCTAACTCTGAGACGGTGCTGCCACTTGCATCAGATTGTTGCCCCGCTGCCGATGTAGTTGCAGATCCCGTCAACCAAGAAGTGTACGACCAGAGGCTCGAGCTTGCTGGTGGAGGCTGAACTGCCGTGACGGCCTTGTCGGTCGCGCCGTTCTTGTTTCGCCGCTGCTCGATCTTCGCCTGCTTCTTCTTCTCCAGCTCTTTCTGCTCAATCTCTTCCCGCGCTGCACGACGAAGACGCAGGATGTCCTTGACGTCGATCGCGAGCTCGAGATCATCCAGCGCTGATACTGCAGCTTCTTTTGAGAGGCTGCGCACATCCGCGGATATCAGTGATGCAGCATGGCTTGTGCCGTGGGCGAGCATCAGGTACAGCTCGATGTACTTCTTGCGCTGCTCTTTCTCCTTTCTCAGGGCTTCCCAGTCCACGCGCGCGAGCCGCTCTCGCACATCGATCAGTACTGCACGGATCGCGTACTTCCACCAGAGCGCAGGGTTCTCCTTCACACGCACACGCTTGGGGCGAAGGCTCAGGTACCGCGCCTGGCGACGCTTAACCGTGAGGAACGACATGATCGACAGTGCGCTCAGGTACTGCTTGCGCGTGAGTGAGATGCACACCTGGTCGACCGTCGCGTTCGCGTCGATGTACGTGCTCTTCTCTTCCATGACATGGACGACAGCGTCGCGATACTTGACGATGCACTGCTCGAGCCGATCGACCTCTAGTGCCGACCACTGCAGGCAACTCGAAAGTGCCACCTTGAACTGGTCCACTGACGGGATCACGTCTTCCTCCTCCGACATGTCGCGCGCGACCGACCACGCCTCAGTGAACACGAAGCCTAGCGTGTACTTGCGATCGCCCGCAAGCTTAGGCATCGAATCAAGGAACTCACGCCACGGTTCATCGCCGATCGCGTTGATCGTCTCGATCATCCAGGGTGTGCCGAGTCGTGACAGCACACGGTCGCTGAGCTCCTGGTGGGTCAGAGGGAGTTTGGCGTTGCCGTCATTGATCGTGAGCTTCATGGACACGATCAGCGGGTGGATGATGTAGTCCTCTGGCTGGAAGAGCGGCGGGAAGTTGGTCTTCGAGACCATCGCAGGCGCGTCGGGCGACCAAAAGTTCATCTGCATGAGCTTCGCAAACGCGAACCCGTCGTCCAGCACCGCATGCGGCACGGGGGTGAGTGGCAGCGACCAGTAGATGCCGAACTTGTTAATATCCATCTTCTTGCGTAGAATTGTCGCGCTCACGTCGCTGGCCTGCACGTCGTCGCTCTTGCCGCGCACAACCATCGTGTAGTTCCACCCAGCGTCCGCCGACTTGATGATGAGTGACTCGAGCGTCAGGCCGACCGCGTACGGCTGCTTCGGGTTCGACACGCTGTCCTCGAGGCGCAGGTGCAGGTGCTGTACTGACAGCTGGACATTGTCGAGCACCTTGACGAGCAGCTTGAAGAAAAAGCTGTGCGTCCAACTCTGGCCCTGGATCAGCTGTACGTTGCGCTCATTGAACTGCGTGGCCTTCTCGATCGCGTCCATCGTCGCGCGCTTGCGGCGCAGCCTGTCGACCTTCTTCTTCGCGACGTCGGTCTCGTTGACCGTCTCATCGCCGTCCATATCGCTGTGCTCTGACCCAGGCGGCGGCGCCTTTGTGTCGCGGATCTGAAGCAGCAGACTCATGTCCTGGATGTCGACGCGGATCGGCTGGTTCGCGAGGTTGGTCCAGGGCATGTCGATGCGCAGCTGGTGCAGCGTGCCCTTGACGAGCTGGAGCTCCTTTGGCAGTGGGAACGCATCTGGCTGCAGCTCCACAGCGTCCACCTCAATCTTGCCGTTCCAGACGCTGATCTTGAGCGCGTCCGGGTCGATGTTCTTCACATAGCTGCCCAGCACGGCGTCCAGCACCACGTGCACGTACCGTTGCAGGAACATGGGCACCATGGCGTTGCGCCTTCACTTATGTACACACAGGCGCACACGCAGCAGGACCTTATGCAGCAAATAGAGAGAGAGACGAGCGGCGGTCGAGCTTCTCCACCTCCTCTCCTTTGCTTCTTCCGCTTTCCCTTCCCTTCTTCTTTGACTCAGATGATGTGCACGCGCGGGTGAGAAGTGCTCTATCCGCAAGCTCATATGCTCACATCAATTCTAATATGACCTTATGTTTTGAAAGCACAAGTAAACATACTGCACACTTCAACCTCCGAATGTGCTTTTTGTGCAAAAAAATGTCTCCAAGGTTGTTTTTGAGCTCTTCGTTTCCGTCGCTCGCTTACAAATTCAATATGGTGTGCATCTGCTAGGGTTTGAATCGGTGGACATGATTTTCGAACGTTTCCTTGCCTGCCACCAAAAAACCCCACGCAAATGAATCTTGAACACCCTCTCGCCAGTTCATTCCTGCAAACTGCGATGCGCCTCAATGCGCTGATCAGTCGCCAAACTCCTCCGATGCTGCTCTAGTGCGCTGGTAGAGCAGCGACTGCAGCTCAGATTGGAGCGTCACGCCACCTCCTAATGTTGCTCTCGACATGGTGGGCGCCGTCTCAAGAAGTTGCTCTTGCAGAGAAGCCGCAGCTTCAGCTGGCGGGTTGTCGTGGTCGATCTGCTTTGTGAAGCTGGGCGGAGCGTGCGTCTCGCGACGTGCAAGCACATCCTGCGACATCAAGAACAGCAGGTGATACTCAGAACGGGACACCCACGCACCAGCAGCAACGCGAAAGAACCGATTCGATTTGTGTCCTCCTCCTCACCTGAAGCTCACGCACGAAGTACGGAGCAGGCAGCGACTTCTGCTGCTGCTCCTGTGCCTTCAGCATCGCCTTGAGGTCAAAACCCCGCTCGCCCGTGCTCGTACCCGTGAACACGAACGTAAATTTGTTGCGCTTCTGCTCTTCGCGAAGTCGCGCCTCCTCGTCCTCCAGTGTTTTCTGACGACCCACGTCGTCAGTATTGTCGGCGTCTCCTGGTGCGATTTCTCCGGTCGCACAGCTGTCAATGTGAGTGTTGCCATTACCAGCGCCCGCAAGCCCATCTATTGCGTTCTCATACTGAGCCCAGGCTTCGCTCAAGCTCCCAACCATGGTCTGCATGAGCCCGCGCGTCTCCGTGAGCGACTGTGACAGCAGCCGATTCTGGTTGGTCGGCTCTCTTACCGAAGATGATTGTAGCGCCACCGCCACGTCCTGCTGTGCGGCGAATACCAGGTACTTGAGCGTCTCACACGCCGTTCGGAGCTCGCTCAGCTGCTCGCTCAGGGCTTCGATGGTTTTATCAGGTTCACCAGTAGAGTCTTGAGGGTGTGCACGACCACCACCAGCTGTAGCAGTAGCTTTGTCAGCGCTAGCTCTGTTGCTGCTCTCTACAGAGATGCCACGCAGCACCTTGGCGCTTCTGCTGTTGTTCAGATAGTCAAGTTCCCTGTTCCAGACTGCGAACATTCTCGCCAGCTCTTCAAACTCCGAGCGCAGCGTCTCGAAAGCCGCCACCTGGTTCGCTTTTGATCGATCCGCAGACTGCTGCTTCTTCTTCTGCGAGTTCTCCTCTTCTTCATCAAGAACCAGACTCCAGTAGAGCGACATGCAATCCAAGACGGCACCATGCAGTGCGCTCTCGAGCAGCACGTTTGCCAGCTCGTGTCGCTTCGAGAGCGCTGAGATGAGCAGCGACGGTGCTCGTTGATCAGTGACGTCGTCCTGTTCAGCGCGCACCTCTTGATCAGTCGCAGCAGCCGTGAAACTAACAAACAGCTCTCGATTCCTGAGCCGCGAACTCGCGTTCTCTATCGCGTCGTTGATGCGACGAAGCTGCAGACGCAGCTGAACGCACTTAACGCTCGACGCTTTCTCGATCCGACCCACGGGCGGAAGCATGGGGCCGATGCGGTAGCCCCTTGACGCCACCTCGGCCTTCTTCACGAGTTCAAGACTCAGCTCATAAGAAGCCTGTCATAGTGAATGAAGTTCATGGAAACTTCAGTGAGCAGGCAAGAAGCAAGCGTAGCCAGCGTTTCATAATGAAGAATGTACCTCGAAGGCCTGCTTTGAGTCCACGTAGCGCTGGACGGCGGCAATCAACTGTCGGGCTTTCACCCAGTGAAGGAGCAACATTAGCTGATACATCTGCACGCATCATACCATTCGATAGTAAGTGAGGATATGGCACTCAAACACCACCGAGAAGCTATCACGAACCACAACACTCACGCACCAGCTCAATGAGCACGACGCCGACCACGACCACCGCAGCAGCATACCATACGACTCGACTCCATCCTGCAGCAGCTGATAGCGCTAAAGCGAAAGCGGAAGCGGCAGCTGTCAACGCCCCAGCGACTAATATATTGGGGGCTCTGGAGAAAGCGCTGCTGCTGTTAGAAGTCCACCACCGCCGAACGCGCGACTCACAAGTAGAGAGCTCATCGAGCTCTTCTCTTTACGTTCAAGAACAGCAAGCAGCACAATAGTAGATAGACACAGTGGTCCAGGCTGTTAGGATATCCGGTATATATTGGCAACATGCGAACACACAGTAGCTCCGTAGTACTTTATTACCTGAGCGCGTCCGCATCCAGGAGCGTCAGATTGTCCACGAGCCAGTGCGCGATGAACCGCTCTGCCTGCGCGCGCATATTACTAGCCCAACCGAAGAAAGAGCGTCTGCGATTGCGCCGCACTATAGCAGTACTCGATTCACGTAGCCGACCATTCTTACCAGTGGGCGCTGGTGACGCTGAAGGCGGTGGCTGCTCGCTCCCCAGCAGGGCTGCGAGCGATCTTCCGCCTGCTGCTGCGCCATCGATCTCTGCACAAGGCATCCATGCAGCAGCCATAGCATACACCATAGAAAGCGCCATCCCATCAGCTACTTGGTCACGTTAGCAGAAGTGTCATCAGACGCGCCACGCACCTGCTAGGTAGCGTCCAAGCGGCGAATCATCCGCCACGGCAAAGTCCATTTTGTTTGCCGATCAAAAAGGCAAATCGCAAAATATGACAACCTGCTTGAGTTGGCGTAAAACATAAACTAGTGGCGTAAATAATCGAAGCTGGCGTACAAAAATGGACAACTCGGTCGAAAATCAAAAGCAGATTACGGCCGCAACGACGAACGAAGAAGCGAGAAGCGACGAGCATGGAGACGCTGGAGCGACTCGAGCGTGTGGACCGCGAGCTGACGGAGAAGTGGCGCTTCGTCTCCGTGGCACTGGACGCGCGTGATGCCGTGAGCAGCAAGCTCACGTTCTCCAGCGAGGAAGAGGAGTCGCTAGAAGAGAGCTTCAACGATGCGCTCGACGCGATCCAGAAGGCGCTGCGGGATGCCGAGGACTACATCGCGGAGCTCACGGACCCGACTGA
Organism: Globisporangium cederbergense; assembly: GCA_023334245.1. Taxonomy (NCBI): domain Eukaryota; phylum Oomycota; class Peronosporomycetes; order Pythiales; family Pythiaceae; genus Globisporangium; species Globisporangium cederbergense. Next base: position 10,317 of record JAASGO010000187.1, on the reverse strand, counting down.
GATCGCGGAGACCAAACGCAGCGTCAAGTTCTTCAGCGACCAGGCCAAGCGCCACGCCATCAATGTCCGCAAGGTATGTGGTTACGCTGGGTGTCGTTGTGTTACGCTAAGGGTTGAGAGAGTGTGGGCTGAACATTTTGAGTGTGTTTTGGCTGTAGCTTCTCGTGGCGTACAACCAGCGCGCAAAGCTCGAGCGCCATGAGCAGGCGCGCTCCGGGCTCATGGGCAAGCGCACGCCTGCCAACGGCAGCAAGAAAGAGTGCGTTTATGCTTGCTTTTGGTTGTTGCTGTTGTCAGTAAGCTACACCATCTAAATCGTCTTGTGCTTCTATTACGCTTTCTCTTTGACGGCAGAGCGTCGGGATCCGCATTGGACGAGACGGCGGCGCTTAAGCGCACGCGACAGCTATTGTCGCAGGAGATCGAGCGGGTGAGTTCGGTGCGAAGCGTGTTAGAGGACGGGCGACAGAGTCTGCGCAGCTCCCACGAGGAGTTTGGGGGCGTCCAGGCAGAGATCGACCAGGTGCACAAGCGCCTCGTGGCACTGCAGGCACGTCGCGTCTGCCCCTCGTAGCCCTACGCTCTCGTATCATCTTGATACTGACAGTGTGTATGTGATTTCTTCTGTTCTTCTTGCAGTGGCAGGCGCGCCAGGACAAGATGTGGATCGCCGCGGGCATCGCGATCCTCGTGTCCACGGTGCTGTACATTGTCCACGAGCGCACCGGACTGCTCATCATTTAAACGTGCGTGTTGGCAAGGTCGAGTCATTATGTTCCCATATTTTTCTCGTTTTAACATACGTGAATTATTAGAAAAAGGAAATCTCCGAAAAGGGTCAAAACAAAGCAACACGAGCTTACACGTTCAGGGTCTTCTCGTACTCCTCGATGGACTTGAAGAGCTCCGAGAAGTTACCCTTGCCGAAGCCGCCGCAGCCGGCGGCCTGCTCGAGGCGACCGGCGATGTCGACCATGCAACCGACGCGCTCGATGATCTCGAAGAACACGGTTGGGCGGTCGCCCAGCGGCTTGGTGAAGATCTGGAGCAGGATGCCCTGGTCGTCCTTGTCCACCAAGAGACCGAGGTCTTCGATCTGCTTGTACTGCTTAGCGCTCAGGCTGTCGCCGATGCGCGCTGGCAGGCGCTCGTAGTAGCCCTTCTCCGGGCGCGGCATGAACTCAAAGCCGCCAAGGTAGCTGCGCTTTCGCATCTCCGCCAAGGTCTTGAAGATGTCGCTGGTCTTGAGGGCCATGTGCTGCAGACCTGGACCGACGTTCTGCTCCAGGTACGTCTGGATCTGGCTTTTGCGCTTCGTGCCAAAAGTTGGCTCGTTCACTGGGATGAGCACCATCTCGTTGTTGCTCGAGAGCACCATGCTGTTGAGTCCCGAGTCGACGGTGCCGACGTCTTCGGCCGTGAACTCCGAGAACTCGTGGAAGCCCGTGAAGCCCATGACGTACTCCACGGCCTCAATCAGGCTTGGCACGTTGCCGACGCAGTGGTCGAAGCGCTCAATGCCAATGCTGAGCTGTGAGGGTTCAATAGAGTATCATAGAGCAATTAGTAACATGGTCCAATATCCAGCCGTAGGAAGGTATTGCAAGCTACGTACATCTGGGCCGCTCTCCACAGCTTCGTAGCCCGGCACGAACGGGCCGTCGTACTCGCCGCTGACCCATCGGATCACGACGTCACCGTAGAGCTTCACCTCGGAGAACACGAGAGACTTGCCCGTGTCCTTGTCAGTCAGCGTCTTCGGCTCCAGGACGCCTACGGCGCCGTTCTTGACGGAGACGTGGTAGGCCTCCGAGGCGTCGCCGACCTTGATGCCGAGCGCGCGCACCGCCATGCCGTGCTTCTGCGTGAACTTGTGCGCGAATTCCTGTCGATTAAAGAGACACAGAGCAATCGCTCGGTTAGCATCATGATAACGCCCCAAACACACAGAGCATGATGATACACAAAGACGCACCATGTCGAAGCCTGACAGCGGGAACTTGGAGTCGTCGGCCTTGTCGGTCTCGAGCGCGTAAGGCGCCGTGAAGACGAGCTTGACCTCGCCGCTCTGCACGACGTAGCTCGCGGCCTCGTGGTTGCCCGTGCTCTGGTCGGACTTGCCGATGAGGTTAAGCCCGAGCCCCCACTGGAAGCGCTTGGACGTGTTAGTCGCGTCGCCGCAGTAGAACTCGACGTGGTGGAACTTCTGGACGTCGAACTTGTCGCTCATGGGGTTGTGGCGCACGAAGTTCTTGAAGCCCACGAGCTTGACGCGCTTGCTGGGCGACGCTGCCGCCTTCTTCGGGCTCTCAGTGCGCTTGTTCGGGGACGACGCCATGCTGTTGTTAATGAACTGCTTGTGTGCGGGGATAGGATCGGAATCGCGAATGACGCATGAGATAAGGGCGAACCACCAGGATAGGATGGCCATGAGCTCATGATGGAAACGAAAGGGTGTTTGGTAGGGTGATCGTGCGTGTTGTGTTGAACTTCAAGAAACGAGGAGCGTAGACGGAGGTTAGCATACTATTTTGAAGTAAAGAGGGTGTGAGCGTAGAAGGAGGTTAGAGTAGGTTTTTGGTGGTTGCTTTGATGCAAAGCGAAGTGAAGCCAAAAGTAAACGAATGATGGGAAGACCGTCCGATTGGCCAGAAATTGTGTGTCGGAAGTGTGGTAAGAGAAAGACTCAAAAAGGCTTTTAAAATGAGTATTTATAATTTGACGGATGAAAGGAATGTAGACAGGTTACATATATCAGTAACAGATATCGTATTTGATGATTCAATAAAAATAATAATTATAGTTTAAATAAAAAGGTATTTAGGTAGTGCCACATTTGAAGTCCAAAACAGGATGCCCAACAAGCACGCAGCTTGTATGAAGACCACATCCTGGTCGTCAACACTTTGATAGCCACAACATTGCTCATGCTCAAAAGCAAGGCGATTCGAGTGGCGGGTGGCTGGCTGGTGACGCAACGTCCATTGGTTCCTGAGCTCTCTGCATCTCAGCCATCTCCAACACCACAATCTCCGACACCACAATCCGCATGTATTCTTTTTTGATGAACTCCATGAAGCCTGCTCTGCTCTCTTTTGTATCCATCCGTCGATCCATCGATCCATCAGCTTTCTGGCAGAATGGATACATTGAGCGATCTTTCGGCCAAAGTCCGCTCACTCCATTGTCCAGTTATACGCCCTGCAACAAATTCGACTGGGCTTCGCTTGCCCAGGTGTGTGTTGCTCTGCCAATCAACAATGCATACACAACATAGAGCGAAGCGAATCAAGGGCACGCAAGGTAGAACACAACAAATACAAGAGAGAAAACCCTTCTCGCTGTTTACCACAACACAACCCCATGTGGGCCGACAAACAGACAAACGCTCTTGACCAGCAACAGCCTCTTTCCAGCCCGTTCGCAGTCGTCACTGGACCTCGCTTCTATCAACAGTACAATCCTATCGATGTCGCTCTTTGCGCTCTCGCCTTCTTCTGCTTCTTCTCTTCTGCACACAGCTTGTCGTCTTGCTCTCTCTTGCGTTTTCCACTATCTTCCCTCTCTCTCTTCGTCATCTTCACCATCCATCGAGTGACTGACCACAAGTTCCATTGCTCATGGTCGTCTGCTCGGAACACGAAATCCTCTCTGCATCATCCGCTGTCGTCTTCTCTCGCCACCTTCTCTCGGCTTCTCTCGCTTGGTCTTCTCCGTCTCGACAAAAAATAAAAAACAACACCTGCCTGGCGCATAGTCCAGGAAGGAAGACGTAGACGGCGGGCGGCAGTGGATCGCCACAGCACACGCTTGGCTCTCTCTCACTTCAGCTCACCGTCACTCTTCCTCTTTCTCTTCTTCTTCACTCCTCTCTTCTCGTTCGTTCTCGTTCTGCTTCTCCACTGGATCTCCCTCCGTTTCTTCACTCCCGGCTTGAAACCACCAGTCTTCTTCAGGCGTCTCTTCCGCTAATAGTCAGCCCCGTTTGTACAACTTAAGCTCTGCGCTGAAGATGGAGTATCCACACAATCACACAAACTTAACTTGTGGTCGCGAACACCTGCGCACGTGCGAAGACACTCGGGTCGACCTTGGAGCGCAGCGGCGGGATCGAGAACACGCTGTTGCTGCTGTGGCTGAGACTGTTCACGTGACCGTTGCGGCCAGCCGACATGTTGAGCGGCGGCAGGCGGAACTGCTGCTGCATGCGGCCGGCGCTGCGGTCCTCGTCGTCCGAGCAGTCGGTCATCTGGCTGCTGCACGTGGCCAGCGAGCGCAGGTCCACGCGGTTCTGCGCGTTCATGTAGCTCAGGCCCGTGATCGCGCTCAGCACCTTGCCGTCCACGCCGCGTAGCGGGCTCAGCTTGATCTCGGTCTTGCGTGTGCACCATTCTCTGCTCGGACGCCAGTCGCTGCTGCCCATTTTCTGCATCTTGTGATGATGGCTCTCGTTGTTCTCGTCACACGCGGCTGGGTCGCTCATCTCGTGGTCGAACTGCTTCTTCATGTGGCGGTTCATGTCGACGTCGGGTGAGTGCGGCGGCTCCTGCTTCATGACTTCAAATGACGCGAGCTCGGCTAGCTTGAAGAGCTCGCTGCGGCACTCGCCACCGTTCATGTCGCGCTCGGACACGCCGGTGCCGTAGCGGATGGACGAGAGCGACCGCACAGGGCTACTGTCGGTGCTGCGACCGCCGTACGAGTAGTGGCTGCCCATGCTCATGTCGTCCCCCGAGACGTACTCGATGGCCTTGAAGAGATTTTCCTTGGCCGCGTACTCGTGCTCGTCGCAGTCACTGCTGCCGGCGACACTCGCACAAGCGCTGCCGTCCGCGACTTGCTTGCGGCCCTTGTGGCGCAGGCCGCGGCGCCAGCGGCTGATCTTCTGCCGGTACTTCTGCGCGTGCGTCATGGTCTGGCGCGTGGTCTTGGAGCCGATGAAGGACGCGATGACCTTCCACGGGCCCGACGGATACTTCTCCATGGCCTCGAGGAAGCGTTCGTGCTCCTCCTGGGTCCACATCTTGAGCGGCTGCGCCTGCTTGGAGGAGTACACGGTCGTGCCGGCCTTGGCCTCGGTCGGCTTGATACGAATCAGCTTCCCCTCCGCGGAGGTCATCTCGAACAGTTCCTTGCGGACGTTAGCTGAAATCGTCATCTTCGCTCGTAGCTATATCAACAGCATGGAACGAAGAAATTGCTTTATTGCGCGAGGTGTTGTTGCTGGTGGCAGGCAAAGCAAGCGCACAAGCAAGATGCAAATGCAATTCGTACTTAACGGGAAGAACGACAGAAGGAAGGAAGGAAGGAAGGATGGATGGATGGATCACCCAGGGTGGGTGGGAGATGGGCTGGTTTGGCTGGCGTCTGGCGTGAGTGGATACGGTTGCCTCTCACGGTAAAGCCGCACCTGAAAGTGAGTAATTCCGAGGATTTGCCAGGAATAAGCCACTCGCAATAGAATTTTTGACCTGGTAATGGTAGGCTTGACGACATTAAATCCGTCGTGAGGTCGTCAAACTGGCCATTTTGGCTGCGTGTTGCGCTTGCTTGTTGCGCATTTGCATCGTTCGTTGTTGAGGCAAGAGGCACAGTTCACGGTTTACGCCACGTTGTTTGGAGGAAGTCGGTCCCAAAGGGCTTTCTTTCAGCAGTGTGTGTCAATATCAATATGTGTGTGTATGTGTGTGTGTGTGGGCGCAGATCTTTGATGTCATTGATTGACGCGCATGAGCGGTCGGTCACGTGAGTGTGCGTATTGTTTCGAGCCAAAAATAGCTGAACGAATGGCATGTGGATGGCTTCGTTTTGTGTGTGTGAGTTTGCGCAGCTTTGTTTTGGGTCAGGTCGCTTTCGTAAATTCGCTAATTTTGGGTTCATCCCAATGGGAGCTTGAAGATGGGAGGATTTCCACCCACTTCCGAATGGGTTGATCACCTTTTCACTTGGCATTTGCATGGCGCGACAAGAGTCCAGTGCGGGTGTGTGTGAGAAAAATAGATAAATGTGCGGACATAAAAAAGACAATGAATAGAGAGCAACCCGAAAATCGGTCCGCCCCCTGTCACCCGTAATGGATGCACATACGCGCACGCCAGTCTTCCAGTTGCTCCGTTGTTTTGGTTTGGTGCAGAGGCGAGCCCCACAAGACCTTTCTTGCTTGCTGTGCTTGGTTGTTGTTGCGCGCTATCTGCCTGTTTGCTTGTAGTGCTGCGCGACGAGCGAGCGAGCGAGCGCATGAAGCACAGACAATCGACGGAGCTTCAAGCCCGAGGTGTGACAACGCCTCAAAGGCCCACCGGGGATTTCTTTTTCCGAGCGAGCGAGGCGACAATCGCGCGGCCCGTTCCCAGATCGATCGATCGATCGCACGCGCACCGCTCTGAGAAAAGAGCGCCGGCGAAATCGAACATGATCACACGCTTTGGATTTGGACCGACTGTGTGTGTGTGTGGTTTACAACGAAAATGAAAGAACACAACCGTCTGGCGTGTTGAGCGCACCTGCGCCACGTACACACTCACATGTTGTGACAAGAGTGCCAGGACGTGTGCTTGTTGGTTTGGCTGGCAAGTTCGCAATGAATACTGGCAGGTGCTCCAGCAAACAGCTGGAACCAGATTCCGCTCGTTTGCAGCAAGTGGATTCACTGGGGTCAGCCCAACTGGACTCCAACCTGCTGCTGCGTCAGAGAACGCTTATGTGGATCACATGGATGTATGCTTGTCCACAAGCGGGCGTAGAGGATGAGGCACGGTCCGAACGGAGGATGGATACACTCGGAGCGGAGCCGCCGCCAGCAGAGTCAGCGTAAAATCCTCGATGAATGCGTTAGCAACGAGCCAGAGGAGACTGTTCGCGTGCGCACCAAGCAAAGCATGTTGACCATGACCATCACGGCTCCACAAACGCTGAGCCCACGTGGCGGTCGAAGTGATAACCATGATTTTTTGGCCGGAGTTAGATAGATAGTATCTGGTGATCATGAGTTGGCTGCATTTCAGCCTTCGTGGGTACGCTTGACAGTGTTGTCAACCCACACGCTGGCGGAATTGGCGCTTCCATAGTGAAACGCCATCAAACGCCCGAAAGGGTTGACAAGCAAAGTCACGTTTGAGCAGACGGGTCGGACAACAGATGGCCTAATCCGGAAAGGAGGATGGGTGCAGAGCAATCAGTCACAGCACACATCCTTGTGGTGATGACGAAGGCAGTGTACCTCTTTTTAGGAACAAGCACTTGTAAGTAGCTTCACGAGTGATGGTCATTTCGTATTTCCAGCACTGAAATCAGGCTTTTTGGGCTCAAATCTTCCCCCGTTTGAAGCACACGGCTTCAAAGCAATTCAGCATGCAGCCACTATCCTTGATGGGAGCAGCAGTTGACTTGTCTTTTTTTTTTGGGATACAAATGACTGACTGCCTGACGACGGTCGGTCTCTTGAGGATCCGCGCGAGCAGCAGCACAAATCTGTCTCTCTCTTTGCCAATTCCATCGCATACGTGTCTGTGTGGGTCTCAAATATTGCGTGCGCGACTAATGCTTGAATATCTCAACTAGCTCTTCTCGCATACAATTTGTGGCGAATGTTTGTTTGCTAAAATCCAAATGGCAACTCAGATTTTCGTGCGAAAAAGTATCGGTGCGATTGATGATGGATGGATGGCTGCCGCGCAAATGGATTGATCGCGCGTACCGTAACAAGAGAGCCAGCAGTATCACTTTGCGCGTGCTTGGCTCGGCCGAACAACAGGCAGAAAACAGGCATTTCTCACTATTTCGAGGCAGCCAGGGCTGTCATTGGATCAAAAAGGATCTGCCGCGTATTTTCTGCCAATGGGCGGCGCACGCGTGGGGATCCCTCTTCGCACGCACGACCGTCTCCCGGAAATCCATCCTCGCATACTGGGCGAAGGTCAAAAGCGGGACCTGGGTACAGATCTTGCAAGATGGATACAAAATCTGCTTCAAACTTGCTCTTTGTATAGGATAAGTTTTTGTTTTTTCGCTTCTTTCTTTTCTCTGGCTTTTGGGAGGATTACTCGCACTGGGTTGAGAGGACGAGAGGAAGGGTACAAAAACCAGATTTGGCTGTTTGGCTTGACGTTTGTATGCGCGTTTACCATCCAGTTGCGTTGTTGGAAGGCCAGCCGCAGCAACCCATCCCCCGTCCAACAATTCACGAACGTCCTGTCGCGAGTGTCACACTCCATCCATCCATCCACCACCACTCTCGCCTCGCTCTCTCGTCTCGAAGGATCGATCGTCCTGTCCGCAAGGCCGTTGGCCGCTGGCCCAAAAACACAAATTCACTTTCGGTCTGCACCCACCATTGCTCCTTTTGCAGCCAGATCCGCAGGTGACACAATCCACAACACACAACCACCAGCACCAACACACAACACACACAGAAAGCACAATGACCATCTCGCGCACCGTGTACAACCAGCTCTTCGAGCACTCGGACGCGACAGCCCCAGAACACGTGATCCGTCTGCGGCCGACAGAGGCCAAGGCCGGCGCGGTCGTGGTATCGGCCAAGAACAAGATCCAGATGTGGACACAGGAGGAGCACGAGCGCTTCCTGGTCGCGCTCGAGATGTTCCCAGCCGGCCCGTGGAAGAAGGTGGCTGACTACATTGGCACCAAGACCCCACGCCAGACCATGACCCACGCACAGAAGTACCGCCAGAAGATCTCGCGCCGCCAGCGCGGTCTGCGCAATCAGAAGAAGAGCGGCGGATCCTCGGCGCCCAACTCGCCGAAGCAGTCATCTCACATGGCCGTGGACACGCAGGCAGACTACAAGCACGCACCGTTGCCCATCCACTCACCCTATGGTGTCGCGGACGTGTACGTCAAGAGCGAGGACAAGGCCGTAGGCTACAACAATCCTGCGGCTGTGGACCAGAGTGCCGGCCGCCTGGACATGCTCGCACGCGCCATGCAGATGCAGAGCGAGGCCAAGACCAGCGCCGCCTTTGGATATTCCCAGCAGCAGCAACAGCAGCAGATGGAGATGGCCGCGAACTCTCAGGAAGGATCGTTCATCATGCCGTCGCGCGCGCTGTCGCCCGTGCCCATGACTGCAACCGCCGCCGTGGCCACGAGCCCGAGCAACTCGTCTCTGCCGTCCCTGGCCCAGATCCTGAACCTGCGTGGTAGCGCGGCACAAACGGCTCCGGGCACTCGCCCAGGCTGCAGCTGTAACTGCTCGTGCTCGCCCAGCTCCAAGGCCAACAGCAATGCCACTTCACAGAATGGCTGCCAGCCACACTCGTCGTCGTCGTCCCCTCTCAAGTGAGTGATCAGCCGTCAAATTGTCTGCTACTAGTCTAGGATAGTGTCATCAACCGCCGCGTCCGAAGAGCTCGGAGCTCGCGTCGCCCCTGCCAGTTAGAGAGAGAGCCAAGAGAAGAAAGGAGAAGAAGACGAGCGAGGCGCAGTTGCACTGTCGACGCCTGCCGCTGTATCGAACCGCCACCCAACCATTATCATTATTGAAAAGTTATTCAAACAACGCACCCATCTTGGCTCACATCAATTATTCCGTCATCCATTGATCTTGCGAAGCATTCGCATGCTTGCTCGTCTTGCCAGCCAGTCTTTTATCGAACCGTTCGTGCGTGTTTCGTGTTTCGTGTTGATGGAATTCGAATTGTTCCATTCGAATGTATGGACGGATTCTACTCTTGTCTGGTCGGTCTTGTTCGCCTTCTGGATACATAAATCAGAAAAATAACTGGCAGTTTGTATGGCGGATGGGATGTTCGAGTGTACCCACAAACGCACCTGGGTGCATCGTATTGTTTTTTTTATCAGAACGAAACCCTGCTTCCTCTGGCAAAATGGGCCAAACGCACCATTCCTTCGTCGTGATTCTGCCGTAAATTTGATTGTGAAGAGAGGGGAAAATCCAGTGGCAGCAGCGCTCGCTGTCTCTCTTCTTTCCAGGTACGCGCTCTTTTGATTGCGGCTCCATCGTGCGAACTCGCGCAGCGGACGATGGCTTTGCGGCGGCTAGTTCAGGCGAGCTACCTGGCTCCCTGGACGTTTTGGCTCCGGCTTTGCGGCTGGGGGGATGGATGGACGATTGGCGATGCATGCAGTTTTGCAGCATCTGTCTATTTTGGTCACCACCGCTAACAGGGAATGGAATCCTCTGACCAACAGGAAGGTACGGATTCGAACTCCTGCCGAACATGGAAACAAAGTTGGGAAGGACATGTGATCTTTTGGACAACATTCGGACGACACGAGTTGTGCTGCCTCCTTGACTGACAGAGAGAGCTCCTTGGTCCCCTGATCTCTCAGCCT
>JAASGO010000186.1:0-38721 GCA_023334245.1 Globisporangium cederbergense | reverse complement strand
GTGTTATCACCTCGCGCGTCCACGGACGCTTGCTGTTCGAGTCGCTCTTGCGGCGGCCGCCCTTCGAACCGCTCTCGTCACCGTCGTCCTCATCGTCGTATTGGTCGTCCGGAAGATCGCCCCCGACGCCACTGCCACCGCCGCTTTCGTACGACTGGCTGTGCGCTGGTTTCAGATACCCACCGCCCATCTGACAGTACGACACAAACAGCACGAGGTCGTTACCACACATGCACTCCTAGTTCGATGCAGTGTTTCACAAACACGTACATCGTGCCCCGCGTTGTCCATGAGATCTATCGCGCTGTGATGTTGCTGCTGTTGCTGCATCGGGTGGCTGCTGTAGTTGGCTCCACCCATGTTGATACCCATGCCCATGGCGGCCATGCTCATGCCGCTGCCCATTCCCATCATACCGCTGTTGCCGTTGCCGTTGCCATTGCCACCATTTCCACCGACCACCACGTCGCTGTCGTCCAGCTCCAGCATCTCGAGCTTGCGGTGGTTCATCAGAAACGCTTTACGGTTCGCGAACGGAAGCGTAACGCAGAAGAAGAAGAAGGGAGGGACAGCTTGTCGATGACAGTTTTTTGGATCTCTATCGCGCGCGCGCTCTCTTCTGTTCCGCCCTTGTTGTTTCTCTATGTGTGTCTGTCTGTGTGTGTGTGTGTGTGAAGCAGGCAGGCAGCGATATGACCTGATAGTGAGCCGACGCTTCGCCGACAAAGGATGGATGGATCCGTCGCCGTCGTTGCTGCCTGCTTTGGAAGAAGGGGCCTTCGAAATTTAGAAAAGCGAAAAGCTTTTCCGTAAATGGAAAGATATAGCGCGTAAATTACCAACCGACACTTCAACGTGGGAGGCAGAGTATTCGTTTACCTGTTTCAAATGAAAGTCAATGTATAAATGTACAGCAGGGTGTAGCTACTCATTATATACAGGTAGAGACCACCCTACATAACAGGTGAGATCTAGGGTGGATAGCTTATTTTCCGAAACGGATTGTAAACTACATCTATTTTCTGAATCACTCGAAGATTGTATGACAGAGAAAGAAGGAAGCCGCCAAAGAAGGGAGAAGAGTCGAAGGGGGGACCATGTGCCATCTCCCTCCTCAGCCTTGTTTTGTGTTGAGGTGTTGCTGGTATTGGAGCTGCCACTGATACTTGCGAAGCGGCTGGTGGTGGCGATCGACCTCGTGCCGTTCCTGATCTACTCGCGGATGCTGCTTGAGCTCTTGATAGACCGGCTGCAGTTTGTGCTGCTACAGCGTTTGTTGCTGACGTTGGAGACGTTTCTGTCGGAGCTGTTTGCTGCTTAAGGGATAGGGCGTACTGCTCTTGTTGGTTGGTTGTGCTGATGCCGGAGATAGATAGCAAAGTTACTGTTGCAGGGGCGTGAGGTCCCGCTGAGTCTACTGCTTTAGTTGCTGCAGTTCGTGGTGGAGATCGAGATAAAAGCCATGCTGTTGCTGCTGCGACGGGGTGAGGTCGCGCTTCGGCTCCTGCTGCAGTTCGTACTGGTGCACGAGAGCGACGTTGTCCTGGTTCTTCTTCTTCTGCTATTGCTGCTGACGGGCGAATCGCGCTGTTGCTGCATCTGCGCTCTTGGAGGAAAAGGGGCCGAGAGGAGGTGGAGGGAAGCGTAGAGTGAACGTTGTCGTAGCGATGTATCATGCTCGTGTTATGCGTATTGCGCTTGAATACGAATTGTGCTACACAGACAGGTCTCAAGGCCATTCTTGAGAATGGCCTTGAGAGTACTTTGAGAGAGGAGTCTTCATCACTTCACCACATCATTATCGTGTAGCCACTGTGAAGTCAAATTGGTTAACAGTTCAAATTCATTCATTCATTTGTAAATTTCGCTGTGAAGGCAAAACGTGCGACATGCTAGTGTTGTGAAAAGATACAGCGTGTCGTTTCGCTTTGTTAGGTCTCTCTTAAAACCGAATGGGTCACCAAATGTAGTTTACGCTTTATACAAAGAAGAATATATTTCCAAAATTGCTGCAAGCTTCCCGCGAGCTTAAGAAGCTTGCTTCGCTTTGACTTTGGTCCGTCTTCATGTCGAAAAAGACACATCGCACACCTCTTGAAGTCGTCCTGACTCGCGTTGCGTTACGATAATGTCAACTATTTGCTACAACATCCGAGTGACTAACCACCTCGTCGACGTACTGCTGGATGGAACACATGCCTCACACGAAGATCGAGCAGGCTAACTGCGAATCAAGGCATGTGTGGGCTTGATGCTTCAGCCCTCAAAGTTAGTTGCAGGTTCAAACAGCAAACGACTTGCATTCACTATGGACACGAAGGTAGTGGACTCTTGCAAAATTTTGGCGCCAGCCAAAAAACTACCTCTCAAAATATAATCCTCTCTACAACGATACCTACCTTTTTTAAGAGGGTATAAACCCTCATTTCAGCGATGCCCGTTTTGGCGCCAACGTCAACCAACAAGAACGAAAGCAAAAGCAAAACAAAGAGAGGAACGAACGAGGAAGATGCCGCGCGCTGTGAGTCTTGTCGTCGCCGTAGCGGAGGAGAACTGGGGTATTGGCCTGCGCCAGCAGATCCCATGGCGTCTGTCCTTGGACATGAGGCACTTCAAGGAGATCACGATTCGCGGTACGGCTCACGAGGGCGAGAGTACCGAGGCGCAGGCGCAGCATGCGGTGATCATGGGCCGCAAGACGTGGGAGTCGCTGCCGCCAAAGTTCCGCCCGCTGCCGCACCGCTTCAACGTGATTCTCACCAGAAACAGCGACTACCGAGGGTACGTGATTCTGTTTGTTGATGGCCTATGTATTGGCTCTTCGTGGGTTTATTGTTGATAGCATTGTAACATATCTTCGTTCGTTTCCCCCAAGCAGTGTGCATGGCGTTCCTGAAAGCGTGGCCATTGCGTCAAGCTTGACTGACGCGATCAAGCTCATCGACGCTCAAAAAGGCGCAATCGACCAGGTGTATGTGATCGGTGGCAGCGCTGTCTACGAGGAAGCGCTGGGCTACCCAGGGTGCCACAAGGTGTACTTGACGAACGTCAAGGGCAAGTTCGAATGCGACGCGTACTTCCCGTCGAACGTGTACGAATTGGGCTTCAAGTGCGTGTCCAAGTCAGAGGAGAAAGAGGAGAACGGGATCAAATTTGAGTTCCTCGAGCTTCAGCGCGACACCAAGCCTGATGGTGTGCCAGCAACCCCATCGGCATTGACTGACGCCACGAAGCCACACGAAGAGATGCAGTACCTGGATTTGATCCGCAAGATCATGTACGAGGGTGTGCGCAAGGGCGACCGTACGGGCACAGGCACGATCTCGCTGTTTGGCGCGCAAGTGAGTTGAGCTTCTCTGTCTATTGTTAGTTGTTCACGTGCACGTGCATCTAATGCAGCATCATTCTTTGCTTTGCAACGTTGAGTAGATGCGCTTCAGTCTGCGCAACGACGTCTTCCCGTTGCTGACGACCAAGCGCGTGTTCTGGCGCGGCGTGGCTGAGGAGCTGCTCTGGTTCATCAGTGGCGATACGAGCGCAAAGACGCTGCAGGACAAGAACATCCACATCTGGGACGGCAATGGTTCGAAGGAATACCTCGACAGCATTGGGCTGACCGACCGCGAGGCCGGCGACCTTGGTCCAGTGTACGGCTTCCAGTGGCGCCACTTTGGTGCGAAATACACAAATATGCACGCCGACTACACGGGGCAGGGAGTGGACCAGCTCGCGGACGTGATCCACAAGCTCAAGACGAACCCGAACGACCGGCGCATCATCATGTCGGCGTGGAACCCGGCGGACCTGAAGGAGATGGCGCTGCCGCCATGCCACATGTTCTGCCAATTCTACGTCGCGGACGGCGAGCTCTCGTGCCAGATGTACCAGCGGTCGGCCGACATGGGACTGGGCGTCCCCTTCAACATCGCGAGCTACGCGCTGCTCACGCGCATGGTGGCGCAGGTCTGCGGGCTCAAGGCCGGCGACTTCATCCACGTGATCGGTGACGCACACATCTACGCAGATCACGTCGAGCCACTCAAGATCCAGCTGGGCCGCACCCCTCGCGCGTTCCCAACGCTGCATCTGAACGCCGAGAAGACCGGCATTGACGACTTTGTCTTTGACGACTTTGAGATCGTCGACTACAAGCCCCACGGCGCGATCAAGATGGCCATGTCGGTCTAGACTCCACCGCATTAGAAACATGACGGACGAGTGAAATTAATGAGTGGACAGTTGTTGGTATTGAAGAAGCTTAATGGCTTGGCTTATGACTTTGAAGGGCTTTGAAATAGCTGGCAAGTAGAAATGCAGACACACACACTCACAATAAATTACTAAAGCTAATGGGGGGAGACTATGGACAGACACTTGATGGGCTATGAGGAGATCATGGCTCGTAGCTCACCCATCAGTGAGCTTGCTGTTGCTGCTGAGCCTGTGGTTGCTGGATGCTGACGGACGACGCGATGCTAAGCCCCATAGGCGGCAGTGAGAATGCCACGGCAGACGACTTGGAGCGGATCTTCTTGCCCACCTTCGAGCCCATGGTCTTGACGGCCTGCGCGCGATTGAAGAACATGCGCGAGACAGCGGCCGCGGCCTTTGCGCCATTCTTCTTCTTGGCTCCGGCTGCTCCATCTGCTTCATTTTCTCGCGATGATAATGCCGACGGCGACAGGGACACCACTGTGCTGCTATTGCTGCTATTACTGTCGCTCGCGAACAACGCCGAGCCCTTTGAAAAGCTCGGCGTGAGCGCTGCGGCCTCGAGCGCCGACTCGAGCGACCGCTGCTGTGCAATGAAGAATGCCTCGGTCTCCTCATCGCTCATGTTTAGCGCGAGGTGTTGCGGTTCGCCCCAGTAGTTGCGCTGCCACGCGTGGATCGCGTTGCCCCAAGCCTTGCGCTCGCCCCATGTCGGCGCGCTCAGCAGCAGCAGCAGCGGCTTGCCAAACACGAACTGTCGGCCGTCCCTGATCTTCGAGCGCTGCAGGTGCACCGTGAAGCTGAAGGCGCAGTCGCGCGCCTCGTCGTCGGGCACACCGCGGATCTTGAGCTTGGACTTGGAGAGTGCGATCTCGCGTACGAGCACGCCGCTGTGGCGCTTCGAGTAGAACTGAAACCGGCCCTCACCCAGCACGCAGTAGTAGATGGCGCTGCGCGCGTCGTCCTCGTGTGCGATCAGGAAGCCCTCCTTCGACATGGTGGCGTTATCGCTGTGTGCGCTACGAGTCTACTACACGCCTTCACCGAGTGAGGCTGCCGCTGGTTTCACGGCCGAAGTGCTGGCTGTGGTGCTTGCCTTTGCCTTCGATCTGATGTGAATGAACCCAGTAAAAACTCAGTCAGTCACGACCCGCATACAAAAAGCAAGTCGCGGAATCTGGATGGATTTTCAGGCGGCTTTGCGGCTGCTCTTTGTTGGCAGTTTGCACGTGGGCGTGCGGAAAGAAGAGGTGCCTGGGCTTGCGATTGCTGGTCAGCCCCCATTGGTAAATAAACGGAGAGCAGCTGAATTTGGATCAATCAAAACGCACCGATCAAGGCTCAGACTCAGAAACCACCACTTTCGGAGTAGGGTAAGGGAAACCTTTCGCAAAAGACACCTGGCGTAATTACGAAAATAACTGTACTGGACGTAAAAAGCTGCCCGCTTCGTGACAGATCCACATGGGGACTTCTATTAGGTATCACACCGAATGGACCGTCAAACCACAGCAACGCAACACGAGCAGCACGCATGACACCTCGTGAAGAGCTCTTCTGACGGCTCATGTGAGAGATCAACACCTTCTGACTCTGATCAGAGTCTCAGACTTGAGGTTGTGACATCGCGGGCAAACACAAGGGTACGTAGCTCCAATTCCTTCCAGACGGCTGCCGGCGTTCCAAATAATGTGAGACTGAAAATCGAAAAGAGCCATGGTGTCCTCTCGTTGCCGTGTCAGGTTCCAAGCTAACGCCACCTCCGCACAATCCCTTGTAGTCGCAGTGCCGCCATCCTTTGTCCCACCACCCATGGCGTCATCTGGCTGGCATGAGATCCGCTAGGCACTGAATACCTTTGATCTCCACCGACGACCACCTTGACCCGTGCTTCGCCGCCAATATACCTGTCGACTGCAGTGCCTGTTTCCACGGAGCTCGACCAAATGCTGTGTGGTGAACAAGCAGAATCAGAGGTCTTGAAAGTGCTCCCAGCTTCTTCTCCCATAAGAGGATCTCGCTAAAAAAATTCTGCGTTGGCAGCTGACCTTGAGCCCAAGCTGCTACTGTGATTGCCGCGGCCGCTCGGAGCTCCGCTTCGATATCAGGAGCCCCCATTCCTCCGCCTCGGACTGGTACGCGACTGCGATTTGCGCTTAGGAGCGCCCAGTCGAGGTGCTGGTTCGAGGGTGGAACTTGCATCTCGTGGACGGCGAGTGTGCAAAGCCACTCGTCGAAGTTGCTTGGACCGCTGGCCAATGCTATCAGCGGATTCTCCTGACTGGAGAACAGGTTGATGGTCGTCGGAGGACCTGCTGTATCTGCAGCCTGTGGTTCGCTGTCCATTTGCTTCTCCATAGAGTCCGCCCAGCAAACGTGCTTTCGAGTAGTGAAGAACTGCGGAACGGTGAGCTGGAGCTTGGGCTCAGATCTTCTCCACTGTTGGTCAGTCATGCAAGCGGCGGCTTTGATCTCCTCTAGGTGCCCCATCGCGTAGATGTGTAAGCTTTGGCGAATCCTGTGCTGCAGCGTGTTGGCACGCGCTTGACGGTTGAGTGGCGTGTCCGAGCTAGGGCCACTGCCCTCTCCAGCAACAGTCACCACCGTCGGAGCCCGTGCGCGTTTGCCAGGAGACGTTTGCTTGAGTGTGTCAGCTCCTTTTCTTCTTGCTGGTGGCGAGGCAGTCAAGTCCAGCGTCGCGCCGAGACATGTACCGCCGGATTTGACACCAAAGTTGGTCGAGTCCACCATCATGTCTTCTGCAGTCTCCACAGACTCACTAGCCTGAGTTACTGACCTGTCGGTTACCGTCCGTGTTTCGCCGTCCACAGGATGGTGAACTGCGGCGATTAGTGGGAGCGTGGGCTTTGGTGCGGCCGTACGCTCGCCTGCTTGAGATCGCCCAGTACTAATACTGCTGTTCCCTCTCGGAGACGCTCCAACCGGGCTCTATTTTTCTGTGGACTCTGTGGGTGCTGCAGCTGACTGCGTCTTCGGGCTTTCTGACGGCGAGATACTGGTTTTAGCGAGTACATTGAGCTGAGATGTCACTTTTTCATGAAGAATGCGTCGTTGTTCGCGCAGAGTCGGACCGCGTCCAAGTGTCGTTTTGGCTGCGGACCGCTACTGGGCGTCTGTACGTTCTCTCGCTGCGATGGGTGTCGCTTTGACCACTGCCTTAGCTGCTTTCTTCATATATTTTTTTCATTTTGGCGTCCTCCTTGCTTGCATCTTAGCTCTCACCTCTGGAGCCACGTTCTTGTGGAGCTGTGTGAGCAGCCGCTTAAAGGTTTCTGCAAGTTGAGACTCTTGAACGCAACCGGAGACCTTGCCTGTTAACTCCGCTGCCAGCACCGCTGGGTCTGCCGCTTTGCAGCCCTCCTTGTAGCGCCCGCAGCTAAGGCACGCCTAGCATGAAGACTGATCCGAGACCCGCGGGTGCTGGATGTGGGCCGTAGACAAGCCTTCTCCGTTAATCACGTCATGCAGCGCACGTTGTCAAGTCACTTTGGGCATGTGGTCGAGTTAAGGATGACTCTTCACGCGTGGGGCTTGAACTCATCCACGCCGATAGGTTCTTGGGACTTGATGGAGAACCGTAACATCTGTCACCTTGGAGAAAAGCTCCCTAATTTCCCTCGGTGCCAGATCCGCCCTGTCAGTGATGAGGACATGATAGAGCAACGAAACAGCCGTTTGGTCGTAGCCCTTCTTCTCCTCCGGGTTTGATAGAGAATCCGAGGCGCGGAGCGCGAGCGTGCCTCGACCGAAAGGGGCGACTTGATTCGCCCGGTCATCCTGCTCTTCAGGACGTAGGAAGACGAACTCGACCATCTGGGCCTTAAAACACAGCGAATGTGCCTCGCCGAAGTCATGAGCCTGACCGCCTTGTCACGAGCCTCTGGCGGCCCAGCACTCGCTTGTAGTAAAGTGCGATAGAAATGCCATTTCGAGATCGTGACCGGCAAAGCCATCCCGACCGGGAACTGGGTGTACAGCTTGTGGCCAAGCTGCTTGCTGTGGAGCTCGTCAAATTCATCATCTTCCACACCCGTGTGTGTTTTTGTGGAAAAAATTGGTGGCTCCATTATATGGATCTTACGATCAGCCAAAAAATGGAGCGTCTCGAGTTTAGGTCAGTCATGAGTCACTGCTGGCCGTCGAGCCGAAGCTGATAGATTCCCCTCGCGCACGCGTACTGATTGTTGAAGGTCCTCTCGTCTTCATGTTGCATGGGTAACACCGCCTCCTGAAGTGATTACCTGATGCGTTCGGCTCCAACTGACGATCACACCGAAGGCTCACCGCCGACACCGTCCATCGTTGGTGTCGCTGCTGTAGAGGTAGGCGCCGTTGTCTTGGCGCCGTTGTCTTGGCGCCACCCCACTTGGGCGAAGGATACGTCGATTGTGCGTCTTGCGTCAGGTCGAGGGGACATGACTGTCGCTTTGTGCCACTGAGGAGCAACTTTCAGTCGTGACCTAGTCTTCAGGCACCGCTCCATCGCGGACAGAAGGGGATGCGATCGCTACTATCTCATTTCGTGACAAAAACACGTGTTTTGCCGTATCGCGCCGTGGCGAGAGCGCAGTCGCTGGCGCCGCGTCTGGTACTACGGATCGCGGGAGACGCAGCGGGCTCGTTAACAAAATGCCCGTGTCCAGTGGAGTGAGCTTCTCGTGCTCGACCATAAGGGTCGCGCGAGGGGGTTCAGCCGTTCTTTACGATCTTCAAGTGGGAAGGCGAGGAGGTGCGGGGATTTTGACTCTAAGGGAGGATCTCGAGCGTCTTGGTGCACTTCCGGGCTGCTCTGGATCAAAGGGTCGCTTGCGCTCTTGGGCGCAAATTGGGAAGTATTTCTCTTTCATTGTGTACTCCAGCAGATATTCTCCGTTTGCGAATGGCGAGTCATGAGTGAGCGTGTGATGACGCACACATCCTTACTTACGTGGACAAACACTCGTTGTCGAAATGGCTACATATGGTTTTCACTTTGCGAAGTGGCTACATTTGAACGGAATAAGCTTATCAGGTATTATGCATTGAGTGTATAGTATCGCATCCATGTATTGCTGCTGCTACTGCTCTTTTCGTTTCAAGTGCTCTCTATCAAGCAGCCGATCGAGCTAGCTACTTGCGACGCGATGCAGCGGGCTCCCCGACGCCTTGAAGTCAAAGCTTACGTTGGCGAGCTGCTCACTCTGTGCCCAGAGGCTGGCTGCTGTCTTCACGCACGTTGCGTACTCAGCAGGCTCTTCGCGCGTCGGGTGGCCCCACATGGAGAAGAACGCGCTGCTGGGGCCGTAGAACTCGCCTCCCTGTACTCCAGGGGCCGTCGCAGAGTACAAAGACGGCAATGCGCCCATGGCTGCGCTCTGGGAGAACGGAGAGAAGGACCAGAAGCTCCAGAACGCACGGCCGAACCAGTTGGACGCCACGGATGGAGGCCCCATAATATTCGTGCTCGCGTACCCAGGATGGCAGGCGATGGACAACACGTTCTCGATGCCCTGGGCCCTCAGACGGCGATCCAATTCGACTGCGAAAGTGAGGTTGCACAGCTTGGACTTGGCGTAGACGACCATTGCGAGGTAGTTCTCCTGCGTGCCCATCACATTATCGCGGTCGAGCTGCACGAACCGGTGCGAGAGCGAGCTCAGGTGCACGATCCGCGAAGTCCCTTTGGTGCGCTGCAGGATACCCAGCAGGTAGTGTGTGAGCGCAAAGTGACCCAGGTAGTTGGTTGCGAACTGGCGCTCAATACCGTCGACCGTGAGGTCGTACGCAATGCCCATGATGCCGGCGTTGTTGACGAGGATGTCGAGACGGTTGTGGGTCTTGATGAACTTGCGTGCGAACGCCTTGACGCTTGCGAGGTCGCTCAGGTCGAGCTTCATGTACTCGACACTGCCTCGCGCTCCACTGGTAACGCCTGTCGAAGCCTGTACAGCCGTGCGTATCCGCTCCTCGCCGTTTCGGGACCGAAGGTGCATGGGGCATGCGACTACGACGTGCGCACCCTTGCATGCGAGCTCGAGCGCCGTCTCGAGTCCGATGCCCGAGCTGCCGCCAGTGACGATTGCGACCTTGCCATGCAACGATGGGATCTGCGCGGCGTCCCAGTTCTCAGGCACATCATGGTGCTGCTGCGGTGGCTGGGCTTTGCTGGCCGATGACTGCTGTTTGTCTATGTGACTGCTCATGCTGTCGTGGAACTCGTAGTAAATTGTGCTGCTGGGCGGTGGCGTGGAAAGTTGGGGAATGAGAAGCGACTGTGGCGGGGCGGTGAAAGGGCTATCGTAGTGATGTTGCTCTGTAGGGAGGCTTCCGATATACAGTGTGCTGTTGGTGGTGTGATTAGTTCGGGTAGCCGCGCGATTGTTTATTTACCAGCGATCCGCGCCTACATGAACGATCTTCAAGCGCAATGCTGAATGGCGTTTCTGAATACAACTTCTCTACGACACGACCAGCCAAATGCTGTTGTTCACTATGGACGCTACGTATAACGCTGAGGTGCGTCTGAAGGTGAGCGAGAGAGATAATCACAGCTATCGAAAAGGATTACCACCTCGCAAGCACTGGGCACTATCAGAATAGTCAAAATGGTTTACACAGCCTACAATATTGACAGGCATCCACTGTCAAAGCCCCACTGGGCCATCTGTCACCATCCAGTCGCACTGTATGTCTCCGGTTTGTCGTATCGTCTATGCGCTGTCCCAGTACGAATCATCATTGCGGCCAAGCCCAGGCATCATCACGAACATCACTCACCGCCCACAGCAGAGTGACGAAAGGACGCGGCGCTTCGGTCTCAGCTCAGGAGCTTTTCGGATCTTTATGCCTTCGCTTATCTAGCCAGCCATTCTCATAAGCAAATGGGGAAGGCAGCTAAGCAGCGGCTCGAGAACAAGAAACGGCGGCTCTTTGACACGCATGGCGACGACCGCAGCCCGGCGGAGCGCGCGCGCGCGCGTGCCATGCTCGATGCGCTGCAAAAGAAACTTGACGACGACGCGCTGCGGGAAGATGGATTCTACTTTCTCGACGGTGAGTATGTGGCGTCTCGACGACCGCGCACGACCTCGGGCATGAAGGTGTGCAGCTGCGACGGGCACATGAGGAGTGTCAAAGCGGCTGCACTCGTGAGCGACGGACAGGGTCAGGATGAGAAGGACACGAAGAGCTTCGTGGTGACATTTGGTCTTGATAGGTACGGACCTGAGTTATGGACGTCTTGGCTGTATCACGTTCGTCAGAGGCGCATAGCTGGTCTCATATACTAGTACGTAATGGTGATGATTTGTTTGTAGAATTGGGATCTGGGACTTCAAGACGACCGAGCTGGTCGCGTCGTTGGACGTCTTCAGTCTGGACGCGCGGTTCATCTGCGGTGCCATTATGGCTTCAGCGCTACTTCCTCTGGGCGAATCCGACCAGGTTGTCCAGTCGCGAGCCATTCGCTTTGCCTATGCCACGCGTAAGTCTCAAAGAGAAGGATGCAATTTTATATGGTGCTTGGTATTCTACCAACGATGTTGTTGCTGTATTTTAGACAGAACGCCTGTGGTCCACACGTTTGATCCCAAGTCCAAGACCATCTCACCAGCTCATAATAACAGCACCTGCAATCTTCATCAGAGGTCTACCCCTTCAATGGGATCCTTCTGCGCCGCTCACCAGCAGCAAATCGTGTCGATGGCGTTCAGCCACAATGCTCAAGTGCTCGCGACGTGCTCCTGGGATTCCACCTGTATGCTCTGGCGTATTCATGAGTCAATAGCTGACAGCAATCGCGAGCCTGGCACAGTAGCAATGGCTGTGTTAAAGCTTGAGCTCGCACTGATCCTCCCAGTGCATGAACTTGGCGCCTCCTGTGTGCGGTTCACACTCGACGACCAGCAGCTCATTACCACTGGCGACTGCACCGTCAAGCTCTGGGACGTAGCTGAAGACACAGCCACGACGCAACCTCTGCCACCAACATCGCCAGATCAAGTCACTCGAGAGGAAGAGCTACCAGGCGGCAAACCACGAGACCTGGAGGGCCAGCGCGTGGACTGGGAAGCTGCGGTGCCGTTTTCATTATCAATCAAGCGCAGCATGGAGTTGCTCGCATTCGATGATACGCTGAGAGAGCTGGTTCCACATCACGAGTGGCAACATCGATTCCGAGACAGCAACGAGCGGGTATTGAAGCTGATGAGCCCAGATCAGGGACTGACAGCTCCCCAGTTGGAACTTCGTAAGTCAGGCGAATCAATCGCTACACCGCCAAAAGAGCCTCCAGATCCGACTGGCACACCTACGCTGGCTCAGAGTCCGTCCGAGGACTCGCTATCTGTAGCTCAGGTTCCAGATCAAGCGAATCAAGAGGATAAAAGTCTCACAGGCGATACTCAAGGGACTCCGAAGCCTGATGATGTCAGTGTGAAGGAGAATAGTGAGCGTACATTCAAGGTGGAAAGTGAGATTTCATCTGACGTTCCCGAGATCCCCAACTTGCTCTCACCTGAGGACACCGCGTACTTGGAAGCGTACTACCGCGACCTTGCGAGTTTCGACTTTGAGCAGCTGCTTAACCCGAGGCTTCCACTACAAAAACCGCCTTTCAAAGGCGACAAGGAGAACGAGAATGAGGCTCAATACAACGACAAGGAGAGTCAAAGTCAATCCGATACAAACGCTTCCGAGGCGCAGTCACCACTAGACCAACAGGAGACTGAGGGCAGCAACAGCGACAAGGAGAATCAGAGTGAGACCATACCAAAACCTCCCTCGAAGCCAGTCTCCCGATCTCCAGTTCCCTACAAGGAGCTCGTCTGGACCCCGCTGCAACCCGATGCGAACGGCAAATTGCTCCAGACCTTCAGCGAATACAACTCCAACGGTATTTTCTCAGCACATACGTCTCAGATCACATGCTGTGCGCTCTCCGCAGAGTATGACGTGCTCGTCACCGTCGCGCTCGACAAGATGCTCAAGTTTTGGTCTCTTGTAAGCGGTCAAGTGCTGGAGACCGTGCATGAGGCACACTCTGCACCCATCACCTGCTGCGCACTCACGAGCGAGAGGACAATGCAGAACCCGGATGGTGTCCTGGTCGCGACTGGCGGGAAGGACAACCTGGTCAAGGTCTGGCGGCGCAGCTGTCGTCATCAGCCATCGCCTCAAGTCACTGAGTTGATCTACTCGTTCTCGGGCCACTACGATTCGCCCACGAGCTGTCTCTTTGACTGTACGGGTGTCTTCCTCATCACGACAGGTGACGACACGAACGTCATCACGTGGCGTGTCGTTCCATCAAGCCCTGACCAGCCAAGTGTCCTCCGTCTCACTAATGTGGACAAATTTGCGATCGCAGTTTGCTGGGATATCCCACTCGCGAATGGGTCACCATTGCTACATTACGTGATTCGCATACAACAGATGAGCTCGCTGGTGGTTGGAGGTCACGACATGCGCGTTGTGCCCGACGCCCACGTGCCTGCGAAGTACACAAGCAGAACGGTCGAAAACCTTCAGCCGGGCATCCAGTACACGCTTCAGATCGCAGCGGTGAATACCATAGGCTCGAGCCCCTTCAGCGAGCCCACTGCCCTTATTGAGACGCTGGCGTCCGTGCCTTCGCGCATCGAAACCCCGCTCCAGTACAGTGAGTGCGAGGCGACCCGAGTGCGCCTTACCTGGAAGCAGCCGTCGCCTAACGGTGCGCTCATCCAGTCGTTCACGATCCGGTGCCAACCTGAGAACAGCGTATTTGTGCCCGTGCTCGAGCGCTCGATCCCTGTTGCAGAGCTTGAGGTGATGGCGGGGATATTGAGTGGCCCGGCTGACGATAAAGCCCATGCTAAGAAGCGAGTTGCGGGAGCCAAGAAACCGTCCAAGCTCGGCAGAAAGACGACGACAGCCTCTTTAATGGCCACATCACCACCAACTGACGTGTTCTACTCGTATGTGATCGAGGGGCTCTGGCCTGGAGAGATCTACCAGTTCGTCGCGGCGGCCGAGAACCGCTGCGGCCTCGGCGCGTTCTCGCGCGTGAGCGACTACGTAAAGATGGAGCCCACGGCGCCCGACCCGCCTTCCAAGCCGCTGATCACTAACATCCAGAAGCGCCAGGTGGACATCGAGTGGGAAAAGCCCAAGAGCAACGGCAGCGAGATCCTGCAGTACACGCTCGAGTGGGTCCAGGACGACAGCCTGGCTCAAGAGACTAGTTCTGAGGCTATTGGCAGTGAAGACAAGCCAACAGTACACGCAATAGACCCATCACTGGTTCACGACTCGGTCGTGCTGCTCACGCGGTCGATCCCAGGCACGAGCTACACTTTACAAGGGCTCGAGCCGGGGAAGCCCCTACGTGTGTGGCTTTCGGCATCCAACCTGATCGCCAACAAGAACTGCACGTCCGAGTTCTCATTTGCAAGTGACGTCACCATGACTTTGTGCGACGTGCCCGACAGACCAGTTCGCCCCGAGCTCGTGCAGCCGAGTTCACATACGCTTGTGCTGAGCTTCGCACCACCAAAGTGCAATGGCCTAGAGATTCTGAGCTACAACGTGCTGCTATACTTTGAGGAAGTACAGTTTGGAATCACGAACCGCCAAGTGTTCCGTGAATTCAAGCTTCCGGCCGCAGATTGCGAGCCACAAGACTCGGGCATTCGCTGCACATTCGTGATCCCGAGGCTGCGTGGCAAGTCGTACTACAGCGTCAAACTCTGCGCGATCAACGCGCTCGGCGCGAGTCTCATGAGCGACTGCAGCACGCTCGTGGGCACCAAGCCGCCGACTGTACCCGCGAGAATACTCGAGCCGCCCGTAATCATCGACGTTGAGCCAACGAGGGCGACCATCTCGTGGGGAATCCCCAACCACGACGGTGGCGTACCGCTCGTCGCATTCCACCTGCAGTACAGTGCGCAGCCGAGCTCTACGTGCCCACTTGATGAAGACGATTTCGAACAGCATAGGTACAAAGCACTGTTCGAGCACGAAGTGACCATCTACCAAGGGGGATGCGAGCTGCTGGCGACGTTCCTAAGACCCAAGACCTCGTACCGCTTCAGAGTCGCGAGCTCGAACGCCGTGGGGAAGGCCGCGTTCAGCAAGAAGAGCGCGTTTGTACACACACCCAGTCTCGTGGAGTTCACGATCTCACGATACTTTGCCGATCGCCCGCAGGTGGAGCACGTCAAAGCGCGCTTCATTCAGGTACATGACATGAAGAGGCTTGGGATTCATTGCTGTTGTTGTGGCTCAGCTTGAGCTGGGTGTCTCTCATCTACTGGGACTGTTGTGTGTATGTGTGTGTAGAAACGGTATCGCGCGTGGAGGCTCGCGGTCGTGCGGCGCAAGCGCGATTTGTACGCACTGAAGATTGCTGTGCGTGGCTGGCACGTGCTGTGAGAAGGCTGCTGAGAGTGTTTATGTCGATCAAGGTGTCCTATCCAAGAGGACACTTGGAAGACTTTCATCTTTTCTCCTCAACGCTTGGTACACTTTCCACGTGCAACTCGTTGCGGAGAAAAGAACTGGATGTTCTTTTTGCGTAAAAGCACATAAAACAGACAAATTGTACTGTTTTTAGCCTCGAGCATTGTAACCGAGCGCGAGCAGCGCTTACAGTCAGATCTCGCTTACAATCGCAATCCGTCGTCTCCCGGTTTGAGCCTGTGCGCACCCGTTCGCCATCCTCGCCGGACGTGCTTTGCACTGCGTGATGCAAGATGGACAGCCTGCTGGACGAGCGGCTCCAGCCGTTGGGCGCAGCGGGGTCTGCAACCAATAGCGCCATGCTGCCCCCGCCTGCGACTGTGACTGCGCGCATGGCGCCGGGCAACATCCGCTCGCTCATCCTCGAGAAGGAGAAGGAGCTGCACGACATCAACGAGTACCGCATCCGCACGCTCGAGGCGCTATTGCGTGACAAGGTAACGGGTTGTTCTCACTAGTGTTCGTGCAAAGCTTTAGCGACTACGGACGACCGCACGACAAGGTCTCACTATTGCTCGTGTCTATGGGCGTCTACTAGGAATCCGCTGCGAACGGATACAAGCAGAAGTTCAACAAGCTCCAGGAGGACTTCAAGTACAACCTCAAGGTATGCGCCTAGCAACCATTTCCATTATGGTTACGATACAAATCGTGGCTAACTGGCAAACTGCACTCATACAATAGCTACTCGAAGGCCGCGATGAAGAACTTGCACTCTACGACTCAAACTTTGCGAACCTTAAGGGCTTACTGCGTGACCGCGAGGCCGAGGTGAGCGAACTGAAAGCCCAAGTGGCGGACCTCCAGGTGGACCTCAAGCAGGAGCAGACCCGTTCTCAGGATCAGGAGCTGTACTTTCAGCAGAAGCTCAAGGACGCGCGGGCGCAGATGGAAGGCGCGCGCTGGCAGTTTGACGATGAGCTGCGGCGGCAGAAGGACGAGATGGAGCAGCAGAAGCGCAAGGTCGAGAGGCGCCTGAGGGAACAGGAGGAGGACCTGGAGGCTCAGCGCAGAGAGATCAGCATTACCTTTGATGAGATGATGCGGCAGCGCGAGAGCGAGTTCAAGGGTGCGCTGGACACACTGCAGACGAAGAACCGTGACCTGGAGCTCAAGCTCAAGACCACGCAGCGCGAGAGTGACGCAAACAAAGAGAGACTCGAGGAGACCAAGATCAAGATGGACAGCATGCAGCAGCTGCTTGTGGAGAATGAGAAGGAGCTCAAGAACATGGAGTGGCAGCTCTCGGATGTGCGCTCGGCGAAGGATGCGAAAGTGAATGAGCTGGAGCACGAAGTCGCCAAGCTCCAGGAGGTCAAGCAGGCGCTGCTGGACGAGTACGAAGGGAAGATGGCCGAGCTGCTACAATCGCTCCACTCGGTCGAGAAGGCCTTCGTGCAGCAGAAGACGCAGTACGAGGACGAGCTGCAGCACCACATGCGACGCAAGGTACACTTTTCATATCGTACTTGTCCACCACAAATGAACATATCGGTTGCTAATGGCTGTCTAATTGTTCACCTTGATAGGACGAAGAGCTGCAGACCCACACGCTACGCCTTGAGAGCAAGATCGCTTCACTAACCGTCAAAGTGCGCGAGCACGAAGAGAAGTACGAGCAGGCGCAGGCCGAGCTCAAGCAGAGCAAGTGGGACGGTGACGATAAACTCCTGGAGAAAGACCGGGCCATTGACCACCTGAAGAGCGAGATCCAAGACCTGGAAGACAACCGGCAGGCGCAGATTGCCGAGTTCAAGCAGCAGATTTGGAAGTGTGAGCGCGAGAACCTCACTCTCCAGGAGAAGATCAAGGACCTGGGCATGCAGCTCCAGGCGCACAAGGAGAAGGATAAGATGCATCGCCAGGAGCTTGTGGATGCTATGGAGAAGCAAGAGGACCTGAAGCGCGACGTCGTGACGCTGAACCTGCGCTGGGAGAACAAGTGGCAGGATCACGAGCAGGAGCTCAGCGATCGCAATGATCTCCGTATCAGAGAGCTCCAGCAGCTGAAAGAGCGGCTCATATCGGAGAAACAGGGGCTTGAGGAGCGCTTGGTACACTCGGAGAACGAGCTTCAGCGAATGCGCTCGGAGATGTACACGCTCAAGTCGAATTCGCGGATCGCCGAGTCCTTTGGCATGCAGTATTATGGAAGGAAGCAGGGGTCAAGGGACAACAAAGGTGGTGATGGAGCTATGGATAGGAGTCCCATGATGGAGCGAGGAGGAGAGACGTCAGCGGCCCCGTCACCGCTCTGGAGTGAGGACAATGGCGAGCTGTCGCCAATCGCAGGCATGTCACCTCTGTTGACAGACACACCGACGAAGAACGAGAGTGGGGTTGGTGGTAGAGAAATGATGTCCTCAGTTGGCCAGTCGGCTTCAGCCGAGGCACTTCAGCTGGAGAACGCAAAGCTTCGAGGTTTGTGTCAAAGAAATGAGTCAACATGTCTTGAGCACTAGTTTGCTGCTAACCACGACTAACCTTGGCCTGCTGGCTCACTGATTGTAGATCTGATCCACCAGATGAAAGATGCGCTAGCTCAGCAGGCCAACGACTTGGCTGGCGACGCTACAGCCAATGGTGAAGGTAGCAATGAAAGCCTCGCAGCAGAACTCCGCGAGTCCCAAAAGCGATGCGTCCTCCTGGAAGCCCAGCTCGTTCAGCTCGATGCCATCGCAGTAAACAGTAGCTCCAATGGCCACGGCGATCCTAACAACACTGGGATCATCAATGCGCTCAGCGAAGTGAGTGCCCAGCTCGCGCTCTGCAAGGCCGAACTCACAGAGGCGAACCGCGCGATCGAGATCAAGAACCAGCGGATAGTAGAGCTTGAATCACAGATCTCTCAAGCTCAGCCAGCAACAGGGGGCTTGGCTTCCGATAGAGTTATCGAAGACGCTCAGGTTTCCGAGCTCAGACGGAAACTGGTGTCTGCTGAGAACGATATCCAGCGACTTGTGAAGGAACGCAGCCAGCTCATGGAGCTGAGCAACCAGTTACGAGCAGATCTCCGCAAACTTAAAGAGACTGGTGTTGGGAGCTCTGGAGATGGATCGGAGATGAAGGGGTCCGAGTTCGCAGGCAAGAAGGACTATGAGAATCTAGTTGCAGAGCTCAGTCGATCACTCGAAGAGTCTCGGCTGCACAACAAGACCCTGAAGAAGGAGCTGCGGCGAATGCTCAAGCACCAGGTGATCAATAGCCAAGGCTCAAATTATACATCACCACCACCAAGTACAGAGGACGTCAGAAGGCGAACCCTGTCGGTCGCGAGCAGCAATGCGGCAACAGATCTGACTTCCGACGGGAACACCAACGGGGGCAGACGGCGATCCAGCACGCTGTCGATGATGAAGGCGCTCGATTCCAACACCTCCACCTCCTTAGCACCAACACAGTCAGATTTCAACAATGCATCATCAGAGCGAAGAGCTCACAGCAGCACGCGAGCGAGCGTCGCCGAGTCGGTCGAGAGCAGCGGCAGCAATTTTGACGCCGAGCTGCTGTCGCTCGTGCGCAACAAGCGGCCGAGTAGCAGTGACGATGGTACTGGTGCTAGCGGTGCTGCTGGTGTACCTCCATCGCCATTTCTAGAGAGGAAGGGGCCGTCAGCATCCTCAAACAGCCGAGGCTCATTGAACACCTCAGCCCAGCAGATTCGAGTTGCGCCCTCAGTGTCACGACCAAAGAGCATTCCTGAGCGCAACAATGAAGACGATGAGGCTGAAGATGAAGAGAATGATAGCGACAACGACTCAAGACGGAGAACGAGCTTGTCGTCACGTGAGGAGAAGCGATCATCGCTCTCAATGAACGCGAATGGCTCGAAAAGCGCGCTGAGCTCGCTCTTCCAGCGGGACCGACTCGACTCGATGGTCTCAATTGACGAGTCTACGACCCCGACGGCAAAGGTCTCGGATGCGCGGCTGCGGCTACAACAGGATATCCTTTCTGACCAATTCTTACACTATATTGTCTGACATGTTTGGCCATCTCATGTGAACAAAGTTGCCCTTAACCGAACTGACGATGTTGTTGTTGTTGCTGAGCACCCAAGGAAATGCTGCTGCTCGCAGGGAAAAAGGCCGAGCGCAGCACGAGCCTCGCAAGCTTTGCCTCCAGGACTCCGTCAGTCCGAAGTAGCGACCGCGAGACACCAAGCCAGAAGAGTGCGATCAAGAAGCTGAAGGATCTGCAGACGCGGCGCTCCGAGATGGTCAGCGATCGCAAAAAAGTGCGCAACTACAGCGTTGCGACGTGAACGACAATCACATCGAGAACTGCTCAGTGTGAAGGCGTAGCCTGTGGTCAAAAGCCAAAGTCCAGAACCACAGCAGGGGATGAACATGGAGATGAACGAATGTAAAGAAGAAAGCATTTATTGGGGAGGGACTAGTGAAGTGTTTCTTTTCTGATAGGTTGGCTTGGTGGGCTATCTCGCATGGACAGGATGGATGACGGGATGAGCGACACTGGCTGACTAGCTGGCTGAATGGCGAACGAAGAAGCTTTGTCGATTCTCGCCTCTCTTTCAGCGATCGGCAGCTGATAGCATGACGTGGTCCTCGCTGTTCCCATTAACTAAACTACAAGAAGTAGTCGGGCGTGCGGCGCGTCACGTGGGGTTCGCCGCGGCGTGGAGCTGGATCGAACTGCAAGCTGTTGATATCCGCACACAAGCGTCAGCATCAATGAGCTCATACAACTCTCGGCGTCACTTTCACGGAGCACATGAGCCTATGACAACAGGGAGTACGTACAATGTGTATTTCATTTGCTCGTCGACCTCCATGATCGCGGCCTCGTTACCGCAGCGATAGCAGTAGTTGGGCGCCGAGAAGATCGTGACAACGTTGCAGTTGTGCGACCAGTTGTAGCCCTCCATTACAAGTTGATGTGCTCGTGCGATGAGCGTGAGGCCGTTCGCGTGGTTGAACTGGTCCGAGATGTCCTGCCCGAACGTGTACCCAGCGCCGCGCGGCGAGATGCCCCAGCCCGAGCGGTCGTCCGGGTCCGACCAGAGTAGGTCGCACATGGCGCCCTCGTGCGGCACTTCCTGCAGCCGGTCGAAGCCGCGGATGTAGTCGAGCGTGTCGATCGATGGGCTCAGCCCGCCGTGCAGCGAGAAGATTTGGTTCTCCACGACGGCCGTGAGCGGCAGGTAATCGAAGACGTCCGTGAAGTACTTCCACACGTTTGGTGAGCCATACTTGCGCAGGCACTCGTCGTAGAAGCCGTAGACCTGCGTGATCTGGCGCGACTCATGGTTGCCGCGCAGAATGAAGATGCGGTCCTTGTAGCGCACCTTGAGGCACACGAGCAGCGTCACGGTCTCAACCTGCCAATTAGCCATGCACAGCACAATCAGCAAGCATTTTAGTATACTAATGGTCTGGTCGGTTAGCGATATGGTATTAATGACGGTGTGATGATGAGCTAGCAACGCACCGAGTAGTAGCCGCGGTCGACGTAGTCGCCCATGAATAAATAGTTGGTGTCGGGCGCGTGGCCGCCGATGCGGAAGAGCTCCATGAGGTCGTGGAACTGGCCGTGCACGTCGCCGCAGACCGTCACGGGACAGCGTACGGGCTGCACGTTCGACTCCTTCACGAGCACCTCTTTCGCCTGTCAGCATAGCACATTTCCATTCAATTAGCTCATAGTCAGGCATCCACCAAATCACCAAATCCCAACACGACGTCTCCATGCATCCATCGCTCACACCAATGGACCTAAAGCAAGCAACAACGCACCTTGTTGCAAAGCTGCATGACCTCATTCTCAGTGAGGGGGTTGCACCCGTAGAGGCGCTCGCACCAGGCGTCCAGCGTCTCAATCGACAGGTCGAACGGTGCACTCATCGTTTTTTTTTCACTTGGATACTTTTTTCCTCTTGAGTGTTGCTCACTTGTACTTGAAGGCAGATTCGAGCAGCTCCACTGGCGCGCAGACGAGCACACGCAGAGCGATGAAAAGGGGCCGATGAAGGGAAGGGGGAGAAGGAGAGGCGTCGACACAAGGCGTTCGGCTGACAAAGCGAAGGCGACGGGAGGGAAGGCGGCGGGTGCTGCTTTCTTTCTATGCAATCACTCGTCTGTAGCTTGGCTTGGAGCGCCGCACGTTCTTACTGACAAGTGGGTCGCCTTCGTAATAGTGACATACATGCTCAAGTGAATGGATGATGTCGTTCTATCAAGGGGAAACGAAAAAGAACTCATGTGGACCACTCCAGTAGCTCCACGATGACAAAAGTGGGGGCATGCTTTCCTATCAATCGACCTTATTATTGGCTTGGAAAAGAATGGGAGGCGTTCGTTTATGTGTATGTGCGTCTGTATGTATGTATGTATGTTCACTCCGCGGAGGCAAGCCCAGCTTCACTCACACAGCCTCTATGAGAGCGTAGCAACGGCTCGCTTGCTCGCTCACTCTGGTGCTTTAAGCCTCACTGCTGCGGCTTGGCGAACGGCTCGGCGAGCTCTAATAACGCATCCTCTATTCTCTTGGTGATCGCCTGGTAGAGCGCCCTCTCACGCTCCTGGGTCTGCCACGGAGTGGCACCAACGATGCGGTCATTCTCGTATTGCTCAAAGAGGTCGTCGAACGAGAGCGGCTCACCCACGCGCACGCGCAGGTCGATGCTCGTCTTGGGAACGATGCTGATGAGCTGGTTCTTCTTGTTCTGCGGCATCACCTTCTCCATGTTGAAGTGGTAGAACGGCACGACGACAGGACGGATCTTGGAGCGCGCGATGAGCTTTGCGACGCCCCATTTCAAGCGGCCAATCTCTTCGCGACGGGGCGACTCGCGACCGCCAAGCACTGGATCATCATGAAATACAAACAAGCAAAGGTAAAAATGAGTACAGGCTCGTACAGGAGAGGCTATCAATGCAGACAGACGTACACTCGTATTGGCAGATCTTGCCCTCGGGAAAAATGTGGACCCACTCGCCCATTTCCACCTTCTCAAAGATCGCCTCCATCATCTACAGGGCGCACATATAGCACACAGATAGATAGGCGCACGCGTTAGCACACATCCACAATTCATACTACACGAGTAGCACGAGCACACCTCATGGTCCACACCAGCGCCGCGCTTCACGGGCAGCGTCTTGGAGCCGAAAAAGAGCGCAGAGATGGTCTTCCCGTTCGTGTAGCTGTATTCTTGACTGTGATGGCGACACACACACACACAGACACATACACGTAGAAAGATACCATCAGCTATCAAGTCATAATGTCACATGAAGGACAATGATCCGCAAGTGTAAACACACACACACACACCTGCACAAGCTCCATCGACCGAGGCTCGGGAAGAACGCGTACTTCAACGGCAGCATCCTACACATCATTCATTACCACAACCACAAAAAAGTAATTAATACCGGGCAGGATTGAAAGATTGCATTCACACACACGCACACATTAAGATACTTACGCGGCGATCACGCCCGGGTCGTCCACAGTCGCGCTGTGGTTCGAGACCGTGATGAGCGGCACGCCGGCAGGGCGGTCCTCGACGGCCTTGCGGAAGATCTCGGCGCCCTCTTCCTGGAACGAGTTGAGCACCTGCAGCGAGAACTTGGAGGCTGTCGTGGCGGCGAAGAAGAGCGGCACGCGGCCAATGTTGTGCACCCACTCAGGAAAGGTCGTCTCGCGACGGTGCACGTACTTGCCGTCGCCCAGGTCGGCCATGGGGGCGTCCTCGACCAGCGAGTACACGCCGACGGCCAGGGCCGAGCTCGCGCCGATCACCACGGGCTTCAGTGCGCGGCGAAACATGCTGCTGCTGCTGCTGCTGCTGGGTGCTAGATACGGACGGCAAACAGCGATGTGTGGCTGTCTGGAAGGTCGTGTGGCGGTGCCAATGAGCTACTGAACTGCGGCACGCAGGGGGAGAACGAGAGCTAAAGGCCGCCACTCGCGTGTGCTTGACGTGATGACACCACGCACCGGCAGAATCTGTCACGTTCGGTTGGCCTCGTTCGTTTTGCGTGTTGTCGCTGTGTCTGGATTTCCTCGTTTTAGTGACCTATATTTTGTTCTTGACAAGTATAGCAAACATCCCCTCAGTTCAGTGACATTGTATGCATGTCTTTTTCAAACGCTCTCGGTTTGAAAAGACGCCAGCACAGCAATAAGCGATGGCGACACGAGCATGGCGCCTCGCTGCATGCACCCGCTGCTGAGCGTCAATTGAGCCAGAATCATCACCCATGGACTACGAGATCTCGCTCGACTTCGATGCGTCCGTCAAGAGACCCGAGCTGACGGTCGGCGAGGTGTTCGTCGACCTCACGGCGTCGCTCGAAGCGCACTGCGCGACGATGCAGAGCCGCCTGTTCCAGTTGCTTATGCAGCAGAACACGCGCCTCGTGCGCTGCGAGCAGAAGCTGCAGCGCGGGCTCCAGAGCAATAGCGAGCTGCTGAGCGCCAAGCGCGTGGAGATCGAGCATCAGCAGCGGGTAATGGACGACCTGGAGACGCGTGCGAAGAAGCTACAGCAGCAGCTGCACAAAGAGAAGCTGGAACGCAGAGAGGAGAAGGAGTGGATGGTCGAGCTTTGGCCTGATGGACTCGTGCTGCCGTCACTACTGAAGCCGTTTGAGCCATTGAGGGAAAGAGAGCTCGTACGCAATGCGGGCGACAGTGAGCGGCTTCAGGCGCGTATTAATCGCAGAGTGGCGAGAGAGCGCGTCATCCAGCAGGTCGAAGCCGCACAGCAGTGGAAAGTGGTGCTCATACCAGCAACAACGAGTCCAGAAACGGGAGAGTTTGTACCCGAGAGCGTGTATTACATGAACACTGTGACGGGTGAGAGCGTGTGGGAGGCGCCCCTTGCGATGACGTTCGAGCCGCCACCACAGTGGGACAACACGCGAATGGACTGGAAGGAGAGTTACGGCATCGAGCATTTCTACAGCAAGCATTCAGAGATGTGCGCCAGTAAACAAGATGGCGACGACGACACGGATAGCGATGCGGACAACAGAGAATCAGGAAGCGAGCCAGCAGTATTGAAGAGCTCCCGAGTCAAGTCATCAGCGCAAGATGGCGATAAGGAGGACGACGGCGACGATGAGGAGGTCGACGACAGACCAGTCGATCCGATCCCTCTTCGCGAACAAATGACGCAAGAGCTGGAGAAGTTTACGTATCTAAAGAAAGAGCTTGCGGCGAACCAGGCGCAGCAACGTGCCCTCGCGATTCAGCTTCTGAACGCAAGTAGCCATACGTTCGAGCGCGAGAAAGAGGCACTCGAGATAGAGGACGAGGAGAAAAAACAGGCTGAGCGCAAAAAGCGCAAGACACTTCTTCAGGAACAAGCGGCTGCGAAAGCCAAGGCGGACGCGATGGAGAAGAAAAACAGCACGAGCGTGCAGGCAAAGTTCAGCAAAGACTCAGTGGGCAAGAAGGATCTCGCACTCTCCAAGGACGACGCCCTCTTTGAACAGGAGCTCGAGGAATTTGTGCTCCAGGAGCGCGCTGATCGGCCGTACCTGACCGTTTCCATCACGTTGGACCCTCGCGTGAAGTTCCATCACCAGCTTGATGAAGAATATGTTCACATGAAGACCATGGAGGCAAAGGTGCTGGAGATCGAGCAGCTGGAGTTCGACCTGCTAGAGAAAAGCGCGCTGCGTCATGAAGAGTCTAAGGCGAAGGGCGAGGAGCTGAAGAGTCTGTGTGAAGAAATCCGAGCTCGACAGCCTGAGGTGGACCAAGATCTTCAGAACGTGCTCAGGACGATTTCAAGACTGGAGATTCCACTCTTGCCTCCAACAGAGCCGCGGCCGAATGAAGATGAACTGCAGCAAGCTAACGGTCGCCTTGTGACTGTGGAGCCGCTCGATGATGACGATGATGGCGCAGACCAGAACGAAGGTAGCACGGACAAAGCTGCTACTGATCCACAGCGTGAGGTTGGTAAAACCAGCGAGGAGGAGCGCCAGAGAATGGCTGATGAGGTCGCGAAGGAAGGGATGACGCGAGAAGAGATCGACGCACTTCTGAAAGACGAAGCCGAGCTTCTGCTGTTCAAGAGCTACGTGGATGCTGAGCAGCATTGGCGCGACTGGGAAAAGGAAGAAGCCATGCGAGTCGACGAGCTCGCGCGAGCCCTTGAGCGACGCAAGTCGCTTGAGGCTCTATTGCGGCAGTTGGCGCTTGACCTGGCGCTCTATAAGAGCGACGCGTCGTTCTTCACCCGCTTGTCAGAACTCGAGAAGGAACTGAACACGCGAATGTGGCAAATCCAGGCGGATTCGCAGATTGAGCGCGTACGCTTCATGATCGAGCGTGCAGCGAGGGAGGAGGCACTTTTCCAGATGTGCGACCGCTTCGAGGAGCTCAAAGTTCAGCTTGAGGCTGCACAGCGCCTCCCATTGCAGGCGATCAACTTACTGAATCGCCTGGAGCTGCAAGAAGAATCGCAAGGGCTGTGTGCCTTTCTCGAAGGCAAAATCAAGGACCTGCAAGCGAAACACGCGAAGGAGATGGAGGCGAAGAAGCTGCTTGTGGAGCTCGAGTCGAGGTCGTGCGGCTACGCGCATCAGAAGCTCGAGGAAGAGATGAAGCTGTTCAGTGAGAAGCAATCGTTGTGGGATCTCAACATCTCGCTTAGTGATGAGATGCAAGAGACTCGAAAGACGATTGAACGGCTCTACATGCTAATGGACGAGCAAAAACAACAACAACATCAGCTAGAAGAAGGTCAGTCAGTCGAGGCTGGAGTCGACAAAACTCAACTATTAGCGAACCAGCACCAGCACGAAGAGGCGACTGCTGTCTTTGAGGCAAAGCTGCAGTCTTTGCAGCAAGTCCGACAGTTTACGTTCACGTGCTACGACCGTGAAGCCCGGTGGCGAAACCTGGCGCCCATTGCGCTCATTAAAGACTGCAGTTCAAACGAATGGATGACGCAGATGCAGTGCGAGCGCCACGAGTCCATGATGACGATCATGCAGGAGCAGCACGAGACTGCGGTGCTGGAGCTGAAGAAACAGATCAAGTTGCTCCAGAAGGTGAAACAAGTGTTGCTCGCCCAGATCGACGAGCTCAACGCCAAGATCAACCGGCTGCAGCTTGCGTACCAGGAATCCAGCGACCACGTTCGACATCAGACTGAGAATGTGATTCGTGCTTTGAATGCGGAGGTTGAGCAGTACAAGCTAACTCTACGTGATGAGAAGAAGCGCGCTGCCGAAGAACGTCTGCGACTGACTGGTGAGCATGACGTCACTCGTGAAGAGCTGGAGGCGCGGTTGCTCGAGTTCGAAGAGATCAGTGAGAAGCAGCGCCACTGGCTCACGGCTGCGAAGCGCGAGCTCAATGCGCAACGAATCGCGAACGAGGAGCTCGTGAAGGCGTATCAGTCGCTGGAGAAGCGCCGCGCTGCTGAGACGAACGACATGCGCTTCCGGATCTCATCGCAGATCAAGAAGATTAACAACATCGAGATGTGGAACTTGTCGCTCAAGCTCAAGGCGAAGGAGGCGCACGTGGAGCGGATCCAGATGCAGAAGGAAATGGATCGACTCGTGGAGCAGCACAAGGAGCAACAGCAGCTGCTTCGCCTGAAGAACTGGCGACACCGCGTCGCGGCTCAAGCGATTCTCACGGACGTCGACCTGCTGTTCAAGTTCTTCGCGGATGGGCTGGAGATTCTATCCGGTGCAACACCTGAGATCAACACTTCTCTTCGAGCGAACGGCGCGATCGAAGTGATGGCTGCGCTGGCCCAGCACTGCCACCAGAGCTCCGTCAAGATCATTTGCGCTAAAGCTCTTGGGCAGCTTGCGTGGAATGCAAATGTCACCCAACGCTCCCTGGGGTGGCAAGCAAAGCGGCAATGGTTCAGTTGGGTCACCACGCAGTCGGACAAGATCTTGGAGGAGATGGTGAAAGAGAACATCTCGTTTGACGCGGTCGCTGACGAAGAGAGCGTTGAGATGAACTGGTTGGCAGACCCAAGCAACAGCGCTGGCGTTGGCGAGAGCGACTCTGATATCGTTTCCAGGAAGGGCAAGAAGATCCGGTTCGTCAAGTCGTGGCACCAGTTCGACGAGCTCAAGTTCCCCGACAGCAATGCCAACAACCAGGAGTACATGGGACTCTCGCCCAGCATCCTCAAGTCCGTCATCGATCTCTGTCGATCACCGCTGTTGAAGAATTCAAAAGCTGGCGGTGAGCCTGACGACGACGAGTCAGCTAACCAACAACAGCAACAAACGCATATCCAGCGGAACGCACTGCTTTCGCTCGCGCTCATCGTCATGAACTCTCGTAACACTGCAATCATTGGCCGCATGGACGGCTGCATTCCGCTGCTGATTGGACTCATCGAGCCGAAAGAGCCTCTTGAAGACACCCAGGTGCTGCGCAATGCGATTCAGGCGCTGAGCAACCTGGCGTTCCAGAACAAATTCAACCAGCTGGCAATCACGAGTCATGGAGCAATTCCGCACCTGTTGGCATTCTGCGATGAAGCCTCGGACGTCGACTTGATTCTCGTTGCCACGCAGGCGCTGTCCCATCTTTCCCAGGAAGAGACGAGCGTTTGCGAAGCGATTTTCGACGCCCGAGGGATCACGACACTCACGAGACTGTGTCACTCGCCTCGCATTTACGACACGGTCGAGCTGGACGTCTACGAGGAGATCCAGACGCACGCTGCCAAAATTCTCGCGAACGTGGTCACCATTCTGGACAATGCCGACAACGAGAACGACCACAGGGCACGAGACGTTGCGAGTGTTATCCTGGAAGAGGAAGAAGAGCTACAGCGGCAGGCATCATCAAGACACAGCCAACGTACTAACAATCGGACCTACCAGAACCGCAACATCGGTGGTGTCACGAGCTTCGTGCTCATGTGTGCGTCCTGCAATCGCGATGTCGCTTTCCATGCAGCTCTCGTTCTTGGGAGTATCTCTCAGCATGACTCCATTCGAGCTGCCATTGGGAATGCCGGTGGCATCGACGCGCTCTTCGTTCTTGCTGATCGTCCACAGGACAAGGAGATGATGACGCAGGCGACCTGGGCGCTGGCGAACCTGACGTGGAACCGCGACAATCAGTACCGAGTCGCGCGATACAACGACCATCTCTATGAGATCTGCACGCTGACGTGTTCCATCTCCGCCACACAGGCTCAGTCCACAAACCAAGAGCAGGAGACTGCGCATTTAGAGCATAACGATGATCGTGGGGACGTGAATGCTGAAGAGCTCGTACGCCAGATCCGAGAGCACGGGTTATGCATCTTGGCCAACTCGTTATTCTACAACGATGTGAACCGGCAGCTCGTTGCCTCGCAGCACAAGTGGATGGAGCTCATCCAGCACAACTGTCTGCAGGGTCGAGGAGAAACCCTGGAGCACTCGGCAAGAGCGCTGTGCTCACTCTCGTACAGCGACCAGATTGCGCTGGCAATGGGTTCAAACCGGTGGGAAGAGATTAGCAGCAAGCACTCCAGTGATAACAACAAGAATGGCTGGGAGCTCCCGTACAACGGCCTGGAGGTGTTCATCCGGTTGTGTGGCTGCGCTACAAACCCTCTCGTGCAGAGGAACGGACTCTACGGTGTGATCAACATGTGTCTCCACGACGCCAACAAGACGCGGATGCTCGATGTGCCGCACGGCATCGAGACGCTTGTCAATCTGAGCGGGAGCACGAACAAGGAGCTCTGCGACCCGGCGCTCGAAGCTCTAGAGCTGCTCGCAGACGTCAGCCAGCTCAAGAAGGACGGGATTTCGTCGACCAACTTGCTGGCGTCCACCGATATCAAGAAGCTCATTGCGATGCTGGGCGAATCGACAAACCCGGCAATCGTGGCGATGATCAGCGACGCCATCGCGGACGAAGTCTGGAAGAAGCCGAGTTCCAAGGTGAAGCTGCGCAATGAGCACGGACTCGAGAAGCTGCTAGAGCTCTGCGTGAACCCGCTGAGCGCGGTAGTTGGGGGCCACGCGATCCCAATCGACCAGGAGCAGAAACTGCTGATCTCGTGTCTCTGGGCTTTACGCAACACCGTGGCCGACAATGTTCGCAACCAGGATCTCGTCGGCGCGCTGGATGGCGTCAAGCAGCTCGTGATGCTTTACGATCGGCAGAGGCGCAGCGAAGAAGTTGTGGAAGCGATCCTCGCGGTGCTCGTGGCACTCGTGATGAACCATCCGAGGAACAGCCAACAGCTCGTCCAGTTTGGTCTGGACATGCTCATCTCATTGGCAGAGAAGACGGACTGTCGAGACGAAGATGTCGACCGCGAGCGCACGGTCCTGCCTCCTTTGGTGCCAGCAGCTGCACCATCGACGCCAACGCGAGCAGCAGCTCACAGTAGACCTGGTAGTGTGACTCCTACATCAGGCAATACCAACTCAAGCAGACGCGAGCTTCAGAATGTTGAACTCGCGAAGGATCTGCTGCACCTCGTCGCGGTCTACAACACGCCGCCTTCCGTAGCCACAGGAGCGACGTCTTCTTCGCCTGACAAATTCTCAAAGATGCGCCGGTTCCAGCAAATGCAGACAATGCCTCCGCCGTTTCAGCAGCAGTAGCAGGGGAAGCGAGGCTAATCGCGCATAAGAGAATACCACAACTTTACACTTGCCCTCGACTTGTCTTGCTGGCCAATGTTCAGCTGAGCGCTGCAAGATACGAAATGCGATGTGCGCATCCACTCACTAGGTCGACGAAGCAGAAACACGCGCAACTTCAACGTGTATCGTCATCACCATATGCTTGATCGCTCCGTTGAGGCCTTCCTCAGCCAACCCAAGCAGGCAAGCAAGCAAGCAGTCAGCGAAGTGAGTGGCGAGAGAAACGGGGAAGCACTTTCACAGCTGCAGCCAGCCAACCAGCCATTCTCATGCTGCAAGATAGCTCTCGCATGTTGCAAGAGAGCGCTTCGTGTGAGGCAGGCAGCATACGATGCACGATGTATCTTGAGCCGCTTCTTGCAGGGAGCATGGCAAGAGACGGCTGCAGCCCAGCAACACGCATGTGTATGAGCGCATTCAGCAGGCGAGTATGAGATCTCTATCGCCCTGTTGACGGCCGTGAAGCTTGGCGGCGTCAACAACATGTCTCCTCGCCATCCTCAGTAAAACCAGGCCATCCCGTCCCCTCTGCACCCCACATTTTCACGTCGTTGATTAAGTGCGCGTGAGCTCCTTGTGCGAACGTCAGGTTCTGAGCCAAACTCGTCTTGCCTGCTGTCTGTCTTAATGCATAAAGTACGATATGTCAAATATATGCGTACATAAGAGTGATGGTATTTATCAATCTTTCCACCAATCCGCGTCCAGTAATTTTCACCCTGATTTGTCAACTCACCATGCTCTTCTCCTTTCAGCTGCGTTTGCTCTCTCTTTTGATTAAATTCCGAGTAGATCACCTTGTTTTGTTACAATATACAAAAACATCTATAAACAAGGTGTATAAATGTACCAAAACAAGGTGAGTGCTCGCTCTTTCTACGCAAACACAAGAAATGCACCAACGCGTGCTTTCGTCCATGGCATTCGCAGATTCGCTCGCTCGCGCCCAAGCAGACGGCCACCCGCTCCGCTTCACCCACCACCAGCTGCTCGCCACCCAACCGACAGACAGACAGACCGAATGGCGTCCTTCGCGTTCCGCCGCGCTTCCAAGCGCGTGGCGCTGGGCCTCGGCGTCGGCGCCATGGGCATCACGGGCCTCTCGGGCGCCGCCATCGTCTCCGCCAAGGAGAAGCCGCGCCTCGTGGCGTCAATCACGTGCCAGGACGGCTCGGTCATCACGCCCTACGAGGTTCCTTCGCGTGATGCGCAGCTCGCGCGCCTCAAGAAGGAGCACTTTGACGTGCTCATCATCGGCGGCGGCGCCACGGGCTCCGGCTGCGCACTCGACGCTACCACGCGCGGGCTCAACACGGCCGTCGTCGAGGCCTCGGACTTTGCCGCCGGCACGTCGGGTCGCTCGACCAAGCTTATTCACGGCGGTATTCGCTACCTGGAGACGGCGTTCATGAAGCTCGACTACGCGGCCTTTAAGCTCGTATTTGAGGCGCTCGAGGAGCGTTCGTTCTTTTTGAGCGCGGCACCGTACATGAACCGCCCGTTGCCGATCATGATCCCGATCTACAACTGGTGGGAGGTGCCGTACATGTGGGCCGGTGCCAAGGTTTATGACCTTGTCGCGGGCTCGAAGCGCTTCGTGCCGGGCAGCTACTACATCAACTCGGAGGAGGCGATGTTCCAGTTCCCGATGCTGCGCAAGGAAGGGCTCAAGGGCGCAGTCGTATACTACGACGGCCAGATGAACGACACGCGCATGAACGTATCGATCGCGCTCACGGCCTCGCAGAACGGCGCGACCGTGTGCAACTACGTCAAGGTCGAGCACCTGCTCAAGGACGCCGAGGGCAAGGTGCGC
Organism: Globisporangium cederbergense; assembly: GCA_023334245.1. Lineage (NCBI taxonomy): Eukaryota > Oomycota > Peronosporomycetes > Pythiales > Pythiaceae > Globisporangium > Globisporangium cederbergense. Next base: position 6,573 of record JAASGO010000186.1, on the reverse strand, counting down.
GGCGCGCACGTGAAGGACACGATTACCGGTGAGGAGTGGGATGTGACGGCGCACTCGGTCGTGAACGCCACGGGCCCGTTCACAGACGGCATTCGCCTCATGGACGACCCGAAGAAGGAGAGGATCTGCGTGCCAGCTGCAGGTGTGCACACGGTGATGCCGGACCACTTCTCGCCGAACCGAATGGGCCTCATCGTGCCAAAGACCACGGACGGCCGTGTGCTCTTCTTCCTGCCATGGGAGAATGGAACGCTCGCCGGCACGACGGACTCTGAGTCAGAGATCACGATGCTGCCGTCGCCCAAGAGGGAAGATGTGGACTTCATTATCGACGAGGCGAACCGCTACCTGTCGGTGGAGGTCACGCGCGCGGATGTCAAGTCGACGTGGTCGGGTATCCGTCCGCTCGTGAAGGACCCGCGCCACAACGACGGCACGACGTCCAAGATTTCGCGCGAGCACGTCGTCGAAGTGTCGGACTCGAATTTGGTGACGATCGCCGGCGGCAAGTGGACCACGTACCGCCGCATGGCTCAGGACGCGATCGATAAGCTCGTGGAGACCGTGCCGGAGCTGCAGAAGAAGGCGTCGCCTTGCAAGACTAAGGACGTGGGCATCATCGGCGCCGACCGTATTGGCGAGGTGTGCAACAAGAAATTCGACACGATCACCGTGACGCTGCGTGAGAACTACCACCTCGACAAGGACATCTCGGAGCACCTCATGCGCAACTACGGCACGCGCGCGCTGCAGATCGCCGAGATCGAGAAGGCAGGCTTTTTAGATCGCAAGCCGAGCGACCACCCGCGTCGCCTGCACCCAAAATACCCGTACCTGGAGGCCGAGGTGGTCTTTGCGGTTCGTCAGGAGTACGCGCAGAAGGCCACGGACGTGATCGGCCGCCGCATGCGCCTCGCGTTCATCGACAGCGAGTCGACTGCGCAGCTCGTGCCGCGCATCGTGAGCATGATGGGCGACCTTCACGGTTGGACCAAGGCGCGACGGGACCAGGAGACCAAGGAGTGCCACGAGTACCTCGAGACGATGCACAGCAACTAAGCGGCAGTGCGCAGGCGTTGTGAGACTCGAGGGAGTTCGACGACGAAGACGAGCGTACAGCGCTAGCGAGTGACACACGAACGAACACGGGCATCCCCGAGAACGAAAATAGTGTAAGGAATGAATTTACAGAGAACACAACGATTTGAGGACGACGAGCTCGTGTTCCGGTGGTGGCATGTGCATGTGATGGACGTTGGCTGAGGCATATTGAAGCTGACCTCTTCTACTTGCAAGCCGATTCGATTGTCATTTATTTATTCTTGCAGCGTCGCCTCGATCGAAAACTGCGGCGCGGAAACTGGCACGACCCTTCGCGGCACTGAGCATCGATTACTTGGCGTGCGCTGCCACCGCTGATAGATGCAAATGACGCCCTCGTGGCCGCGACAGAGACGACAGCAGGTGTCAGCCGCTCCTTTCGCGCTCTGGTGGCTCGCAGCAGTTGTGCTACTCTACTGTTATCCACATGCGGCGGACGCCATGTGTCCATCCAAGTGCAACGGCCACGGCACTTGCAACAGCCTCAACAAGTGCGCCTCCACATTATCAACTCTTATTACAAAGTGACTCCATGCTGCTAACTCACAATACTGTTCTCTACTTGGAGTTGCGTCTGCTTTGAGGGCTACTCGGGCTTCGACTGCTTCAAGCGGCAGTGCCCCTTCGGCCCCCCCTGGACGGGCTTCGCGATCGCGGACGACGACATCCGCTCGATCGCCACCGAGTGCTCAAGCCGCGGCTGGTGCAACCGCGACACTGGTCGGTGCGAGTGCGACGCGGCGTTCTTCGGCCACGACTGCAGCCGCCTGCGCGTGGGCTGCGGTCCGGGCAACGCCTGCAACGGCCACGGCCAGTGCGTGAGCATGAAGCAAGTGGCTGCCATGCGCAACGACTACAATCTCTTTTACACGGCCTCATACACAACGAACTGGGACGCCGAGCGTATCTTTGGCTGCATCTGCGACTACGGCTTCACGGGCGTCGACTGCCAGCAGGTCGTGTGCCCCTACGGGGACGACCCAGTGACCACGGGCCAGCTGGATGAGGTCCAGGCGCTCTCGTGTTTATGTGCTGCTCCTGGCTGTGCAGGCTCGTTCACGCTGAGCTTCCGGGGCGAGACGACGCGACCGCTGGTGGTGCAGAGCGAGACGGAGCTCACGCTACAGAGTGCGCTCGAAGAGCTCGCGACCATTCGAGGTGTTCAGGTGGCGTTTGATGGAGGCGTGCAACTTTGTGACGCGGATGGGGTCTCGACGCTCATCACATTCACGTATGAACACGGAGACGTCCCAGCGCTCGTGGTGGATGCGACGCTAGTTACTGGAGCCACGAGTCCGCTGACAATGCAGACTGGTATCTCTATTACTGTTGCAGTCTTGTGGAGCCTGAGCTTGGGTTGACTGACTTGGGCTTGCTTGGTGTGATGATGGCTTAGACGGTACAGCAGCACTGTATGGCACGCAGGCTCCAACGCAGACAGGAACCAAAGAGGTAGGAGGGCTGCTGCTCCCATCTCTTCTCTAGTAGGATATGAGAAGCTCCAGTGCTGAAGGCTCTGGTGGTGTGGCTTTGACTCGCTTGTGTTGGTGGACTGCAGTGGTTGCCCTGTTCTGGACGGGGGCAGTGTAACACACATACTGGCCGGTGCACGTGCGACACGGGCTACGACCTCAGCGACGGTGCGTGAACTGTGCGAGCAAGGCCAAGCACCCGGAGCTTTTTCTGGTAGCCTAACACCCGTTATCCTCTACAGGTCTTGGAGGCCAGGGCAAGATCAACGACTGCGGTTATCGCAGTGGCGGAGCTGTGACATTATGCCCCGGAGCATTTGGTGTCAACAACCGCTGCAGCGGCCACGGCCGGTGCTCCGGAGCTCCAACCTACCGATGCCAATGTGACGATGGGTTCACGGGACCCGCCTGCAATATGCGCAAGTGCCCAATGGGACGTGCCTGGTTCGAGGAGCCCCAGGTGAACGACGTGGCGCATCTCACCAGCGTCCAGTGTTCCAATGCGGTGAGTCAGTGTCTGGGTGCGACACATGAGACGAGCCTCTCCTGTCCAGTCATTATTATCATTGAGCTCGTGGGATTTGTGTGATGTGGATATTGATATAGGGCTCTTGCGCTATCTCGGGGCAGTGCTACTGCGTCGAAGGCTTCGAGGGTGTCGCGTGCGATCGCAGTGAGTCCCTGTACACGCCACGTATTCAGAAGACATTTTCACAGTGTCCACCTAACCTGGACTCAACTGTGTCATTTCTCGATGGACAGTGTCGTGTCCGCGCTCGGGGGACACTTTTTGCAGTAGTCGCGGAGCCTGCAAGACGGTGCGCGAGCTTGCAGCGCTGACACCAACGACGACTCTGTTTGGGACAATGGGCTTTGCCTACGGCTCGGATCCGAATGCCGTGGTGACCTGGGACGCCGACATGGTCCAGGGCTGCTACTGCGACAAGGTGCACAGCCACCGGAGCACGAGCGTACGCTACACGGGCCACAACTGCGCCAAGAGTGAGGAGTCGACATGTACCGTGCCTTGCTGTCTAATCCCAATGACTTCTAACTCTATGGCGCTCACTGCATACAACAGTCCCGTGCCCCAGCGGCGATGACCCGTGGACGTCCAACCAGGTGGACGAAGTGCAAACCATAACCTGTGCAGCCACCGGCGGGAGCTTCACGCTCGCGTTCCGGGGCGAGGCGACACAACGGATCCCAGCGACGGCGCCTGCGAGTCAAGTGGAAGCCGCACTGGAGAACCTGCGCACGTACGCAATGCAGCTTAGTGGACTATCTAATTGAGAATGCACCTGAAGCTTCGCCCTAATGATCTCTTGATGACGGTGTCCTTCCAGTATCACCAGCGTCGACGTGGCATTCTCGGCTGGAGTCACGACAGCTTGTATAGCAGCTGGCAATGGTACGTCCGCATTCACTGGACATGATGCAATATGTGATCCCCCCCAACGTCTGAGATGCTGACTGGCAACGAACTCTCACATCGTCTATGCGATGCTGTTATAGCGATCACCATCACGTTCTACTCACCAGCAGGCGATCTGCCGCTGCTCCTTGTATCAGAGACTCTGCTCACCCACTCGAGTGGGGCAGTGGCTACAAGCGTCATGCAAATCACCGCAGGCTCGAAAGAGGACATCGAGTGCAACAACCGCGGGCGATGCGGTAATGGAGTGTCTCACTAGAATGAACAAATTGGCGGACACTGAGATCTTGACGTGGTATGTGTGGTGCTGCTGCTAATGCATTCAGATGAGGACTCGGGCACGTGCATCTGCGCGCTGCACCACGCGAGCAGTGACCCGCGCGGAGGCATCGGCCTGCTCAACGACTGCGGCGCTGTCGACGAGTTCGCGAAGCAAGGCAGTCTCTGATCAGCCAGGGTACAGAGTAGTTCTGTATCAGGAGTGTCCTTTTTAGGAGGACATTGCCGTTTTCTGCTCGAGTTGAAGATGCATACTGTATAGTCTGTAGACTCATTCAGAGTCGAACAATATGCATCTTCAAATTTAGTTGTGATATCAGATGGATTAAATAGAACGTTACTTGTGGACTATGTCCACTTCCACTCAACGACATGTCCACCTCGTACAGGATATCCACTCCTTAGACCTGCCCACCTGCGCTTGACACACTGCTCGCATACGCATTTAGAACGCGGAAGAGATCCAACTCGAACGGATCTGAGCCCGCAACCGCTTCAGCGAGCAAGTCGTGGACAGAGCTCATGCTTGCACCCCCTTCGAACATGTAGTCCTTGTGAGGCACCGTGAGGACTGGACGCGGATGCTGTTGCACGTGCATCCACGGGTTGTGGTGGCTCAGCGCCTCCTGGAATGTCAGGTGCGGTAGCCCATCGAGACATTGCAGGATCGGCTCGGGTATCTCGCTCTTCACGCTCTCCTGCATGTCTGTGGTGCCAAATGAGACCGCGCGCAGCACGCAGCTCTCGGTCTCATCATAGACAGGGGCGAGGCGTCCATATTGAATGGCCAGTGCTGCAAACACATGATGGTTACCACCATCACCTGAGTTTTGTCGTCGCACTGGGAAGAACTTGAGCGCGATCACCTGGCGCACGAGTGGGTGGTGGAAGTACGCTCGGCACCAGTTGTGAAGCGCAGCCACGCTCTGGTTCTCGAGCTCCACTTCGACAATCACTCGGCCCACCAAGTGCATGAAATGGCCATCGCGGGGACGCAGCGCCGCGTCCGGGTATCGGACCTCGCCCAGATCATCGAGGTCCAGGCGTCCGCTCCCCACGGTTACAAGGTTCCCGTTCGCGCCAGCGAATGTCGCCAACTGGTGGTCAACCTGAGCCACAACAGCAGTGTGCTCTGCGCGGTCAGTGAGCTTGGTGATCATAAGGTCGGCCCTGGCGGTCGCGTCCTTTAGGCTTGCACCACTCTTGAGTATCGCAGTGATGGTCACGCCGCTCGTGTCCACCGAGCTTTTGAGCCATTCGTGCAGGTCCATGTCCACCGCGAGTGTGACGCGGACGTCGAGGCCACGCTCGCGCTCATGTTCGCTGGCTGAGGTGTCCTCCAGTAGGCGATGGAATTCGTTGCTCGCACGGACTATGTCCTCGCGAGTCAGCGGACGACCACATACAGGCGCATACATCTTCTTGGCTCAGGTGCGTGGTGGTGGCGGTGGTGGATAACTGAGAGAATGTCTTCTGCTTTGACAATGCTCGAGTGTGCGCTGAAGGGCAACCGTGGCATTGTGGTCGATCAGTTGGCCGTGCGACGAGGCGGCATCTTCAGGATCTCAACGGCCACATCTGGTGACCATGCTGGCTTCGGAGAACCTCGAGCAGGCACTGGGCATTGGCTTGGATCCTGCGCAAGCCGCCACGAGCAAGAATGGTGCTGGCTGCTGCAGACGAGGAGCCGAGGGACTCCTCTTGCCTCGTCTTCACTTCTCCCTGCTGCAGATCAGACCAAAGCGACAGACCAATCACGTCAGGCTTTCCGGACAGCAACAGACAGGAAGGCAGGAAAGCGATCACGCCGAAATCTGATGAGGCATTGACCAGGTTGTCTGTCAGTGGTGACATGCAGGTGATGATGAGTCGCCAAGAATGATTGCATCAGCAGCAGCGTCGCCCGCTCATTACGCAACCCGCACTTCGCATCAACAGGTGGGCGAGAGCGAGAGCGACCCACTCACTTCCACACAATGAACAAGCGGTGCACTCTCGGGATCGGATTGCGCGCATTGCCTTTCGAGCGTGATGGATGCAAGGTATGAGCTCTTCGATTCCCTTGATGACGTTGTCGTGGGTCCTGTTGTCCCGTTGAAGTGGACACACAAAGAGAACGAGTTTCGAAGCGCACTAGACAATTGACTTGGCTCCACTATACCGCACTCTTCTGTCTTGAGCAGTACATCTACGCTACCGTAGTGCACGACAGGCGATTTGACTTGGCTCCACTATACCACTCGTCTATACTCTGACGGCTGACGGAAAATGGACGCGTGGTATAGT
>JAASGO010000185.1:0-38809 GCA_023334245.1 Globisporangium cederbergense | reverse complement strand
GACAAACAGCGCGTGGCCGATGCGTTGGGCGTGTCCCGATCTACTCAGACGAGGCCCGTTCCCAGCCGTGACGAGACCGCTCCTGCTGTCCTGGAAACGGCAGAACCAGCCCCTGCCGTTGTCCGCAGTATACCCCAGTTGCCAGAGAATCAAGAGACACTTGGCGAACATCAAGACTTTGCCGATGCTGACCTTGCCGAACGGGATGGGGGATACGAGGAAGCAGAGCCCGAATATGGAGGAGGGGATGAGTCTGATGTCGTGGTGAATGTGGAGATGCACCCACCACAAATGGAATCCTACTAAAGAATCATCAATTTTCCAGCTCGATCGCTGTGTCGGACCGTTGGAAGCATCCAAGGCTGTAAGGACGAATACTGTCTTCACTCACACGGCAGAGAGGAGAAGAGTCCGCTGGACGACCTGTTCGAGATAATGGGACGCGCCAAACATACGCTGGACATCTGCAAGCACTTGGTGACTCACGATCGTGTACGTACTGGCAGGATCCGATTTCTGATGTGTATGCGAGCTTGATGCTAATCCTGTGGCGGTGTTCCCATTTTACTAGCTTATTGACTTAGTCAGGGATCTTCAGGTACACTTTGGTCCTTGGCTTCGACCTCTAACCGACCAAAGAGGTGAGAAGTCGGCGTGGCCCTCCGGCAACAAGATCCCAGAGCTGTGCGGCACGGGAGTTAATGTGTTGGATCTGTTCAGTGTGGAGTCTTGCTTTCAATTGTGCGCTTATTGTCTTACGCAGGGTCACTCAACCGGAGTAGCGACGGGTGCGCAGAAAATGACGAGAAGATTTACCTGTTCGAAGGCGCCGAGACTCGGTTCGTGCGCGACGGCCGACGACGATTTGAGAGATCTTGGCGAGAGTCCGAAACCATGTCAGAGCTGATTCTGGGCCAGCCTGTGATCAACCGGCAACGATCTCACGGATCCGCGCTCCAGTGTCTGCCCTGCCTCGATTCGCGCGAGCGTGCTATTACCGCTTCCCCCGCGCAGGCTGGTCCCGACTCGTGTGCAGTTACAGCAGCTCGCATGCAAGCTGTTGCCCACACACAAGGGTGAACTACGAACGGACCTTCACCAAGACCTTCAAGATCAAAAGGCCACACAGACATCAGGTTCGCGAACGGGTACCCGAAGATGCCGTTCTTCACGAGCTGGTAGAAGCACTGGCGCGTCTTGTCCGCCCTCCTTGAACAATAGGGGCTGACTCGGAGGTCCTGATATCAAAAATAGTTCGTAAATCAAGATGAATATGTGAATCCTTTTTGAACGGTAGAAAAACATCGACATCCGTTCTTGAAACCGGTGGGTTTGATAAAGCACAGTAAGCGCGTGGTCATTTGTTATTCCCCATTTCCCCCAGCGGACTGATTCCTCCACGTAAGCAGGCGGCCCGCGCGCGCAATGGAGAACGCCATGAGGAGCTCTTTCACGGCCTCCTCAGCCTCTGCCACCAGCGGCGCCTTTGGCAGCAGCAGTGGCTCAAGTGGCAGCGGGGGCCCCAGCAGCCGAACCAACAGCAGCAGCATGAGCGCAGCAGCGGCGTTCGCTGACGGTGACGACGACGACTTTGGCGCATTCGCACAGGCAGCGGCGCCGTCATCTTCGCCCGCGCTCTCACCACCCGCAGCACCAGTGACGGACGACTACTACGCAAGCGTCTTTGGTGCATCGTCATCGATATCATCGCTTGGTCCGCCACCGTCTAATACGCTCTCGGTGTCGAGCTTTTCACAGTCGGGACTCTCGGAGCTCTCGTTCGCGGACGACGACTACGACAGTCCGTTCGCTGACATCGTGAACGAACCGCCCAAGTCTGCGAACGCGTCGCGGAACAACAGCTTCAGCCACAGCGGTACGTCGTTCGAGCCTCTACCACAACAGCAGCAGCAGGTGACGCAAGCGAGCGCGGGCGGCATTGAGATGGGCTCCCCGCTGCTCTCGTTCTCCCCCGTGGCGACGCCCTCCACGCTGTCGATGGCGCCATCCGCCTCGTCTCTTCCTGCGGATATCTTCTCAGCCTCGACGAGCAGTAGCGTTGCTGCTACGACGAGCGTAGATGTGTTCTCGCTCAGCGCGTCGAGTGTATCGAGCGCCCCAGCTGAAGCGGAACTTCTGTCGTTCTCTCCACTGGCGCTTCCGGCAAGCGCTCCGAATGCATCTCCAGCATTACCGAGTTTTCTTCTCGATGCACCAGCACCCAGCGTCAGCGCTAGTGCTGGTTCGTCAAAGCCCGCGCCGCGATTCTCGTTACCACCGCCGCGCGCTCCCACGATGCTGTCGCAGAGCGCGGGGGCCGTGAGTCCTGCGAAGGCTGCCTCATTCTCGGGTCAAGTGTCGGTTGGTGAGCTTCTCTCGTTCTCACCGGTGGCTAGCGCTTCCGTATCGTCGTTATCGGATAGTATCGGGAGCAGCGTCACAGCGACAGCGTCCATTTTCGGCGATAATGAGCTCTTCAGTCTGTCGACCGCTGATCTGGACTTCAGTACGACATCAGCAGCAGTAACAGAGCCAGCTGCAGCAAATCTTGCTAATGCTTCAGCAGCATCGCCACCCCCAGAGCCATCGCCCGTGTCGTTTGGCGATTCGATGATCCAGGATTTCACTGTGAATCAGAGCCCAACGTCGCTGGAGATCACGTCACCGAATGTTGTAGTTGGAGATGCTGGCACGCTGATCCCGGAACCTACAGTCCAAGTGGTCGAAGTTGAAGACGAATTCACGTTCCAAGGGGCGCAGCAAGATGAGCAAGAAAGCGCACAAGAGCAAAGTTCTGCTAGCAGCGAGCAAGAAGCCTCGAGTGAAAAAGAAGAGGCCGTGCACGCTGAGTTTGAAGAACTCCAGCAGAGCGCCAGCGACAATGACAATGGTTCCGGTGCCTCTGACAAAGATCTCAATGAAGGCCGTGCAGTTGAAGAAACGGCGGTGGAAGCAACTCTGGATGTGCAAACACTTTCAATCCCGTCACCTGCCGGCTACTCGCAGTTTGACTTCATCACCCAGGGCTTCTCGCCAGTTGCCAATCAGTCGGATGACCAAGCAGTGTCCTCTGACGCACTTGAACGAGAGCTGTCTGCAAGCAGCAACTCTCCACCCGATGCCGACCAGTATCAGTCCTTCTCTCAGGACTCTGTCGGCGGTGACCAGTACACTTCGCTGGGGGATCTTTCCGAGGGAGAATTTGGAGGGTACTCTGCAAGTTCAGCGCAATCTCAGGAGTCAAAGCGTCATCACGAATTACGCAGCACCCCTGGTGGATCCGAGGCAGTGCGCACGCCCACCGGACAAACAGATGGTAGCGAGGCGCTCGAATACGCCTCGTTTTCCAGTAGTGGCAGCAATGAGCAGACCTTTCAAATTGACGCTAAGGCCAATGCAGACGAGCAACAAGATACCGCAGTCGGGAATTTCACAGCGTCTACCAGCCCATCGATCAGCGGAGTGATTGACTCGGAAATAGCCGAGCTCGGAGGCTTCGAAGCGGTGAATGGTAGTGCCACACAAGATGACGACTTCGACGATTTCGGTGCGCCACCAAGCTCCGCGAATGCGACGCAAGGCGACTTCAGTGGATTCCAGGCAGCTGCACACGCAGCGAGCTTCCGCAGCGGTGACGATGATGAGTTCGGAGGCTTCGGTACCGCGCCAATCAGTGAACTTAATATGAACTCGCGCCAGTCAACGACCGCGGCATCGTTCCTCCCAGCAAATACCAATGCTGTCGATGAATTCGGTGGCTTCTCTGCTAGTTCATTCGGTGGCGACACCGCTGACGATTTTGGAGACTTTGGTCAGAGTTCGAGTGCGCTCGACGGAGATGACGATGACGACTTTGGTGATTTCGGGCAAAGTTCGAACGGCGCGGGGGGTGATGACGACGACGACGACGACTTTGGTGATTTCGGACAAAGCTCGAGTGCAGTTGGCGGCGGCGACGACGACGACGATGATGCATTCGGGGGCTTTGGGCAGACATCGAGCAGCGACTTTGGTGCGAGTGACGACGACTTTGGAGACTTCAACGGGCCACCAGCCGCATCAACTGCTGCTCCATCGTCAGTCGTGCCTGTGGCGATGGCTCCATCGATCACCACTCCACCACCATCGTCAAAGCAGGAGCTGGACGAATTCTTCCACCGAGCATTCTCAGTTCACTCAGCGCCCATGCCAATGGACACGAGCCTTCTCGTGCCCGCATTGCCTTCGCAAGCGTCCAAGGAGCTCTTCCAAGACAAGGTATGTATTAGCTTTATGCAATTTTGCTGGGCTGCCTTCCAGCTTCAGTTGTTTCACGAATGGGTGTTGTTTCCCTTCCAATATGACAGCACGGGCGACCCAATGAGTTGGTGGCGACCATCTATCGAGCCGCCGTGGAGAGTTACTTCCAAAACTCGTCTTCTGTAATCGGCTCGACGGTCATTGGTACCGAACTCTACTCGTCGGAGCTGAAGGCTCTTCGGCTGAAGCACCTCAAGTACGTGTTGACGGAGAAGGTCCAGGAAGCTTCTCGGCACGATGGCATCTTCCCTCACGGATCCGACAAGCACCACTTGCTGCTCTCACTTGTGAATTCGGACGACGAACAAAAGATGCGAGATGCGTTGACGAGCGTTCAGGACTCGCTCTTCAGCAGCTCGGTGAACGATGCGATGATGCGCATTGCCAGGCAGGCGGCGCTGTCTGCGAAAGCGAAGATCGCTGAACAAGCCGCACATCAGCAAGCGAGTAGCAGAGGCTCGTTGCTCGCGACGACACGCCAACTGTTGTCGAGAAGCGGCGGTGGAGGCACAGCAGGTACAGGCGAATCCCGCGACGCAACTTCTTCCGCGTCGCTTGGCGTGCTGACCCCTACTGGCGCATCTGTTCACAAAATCTCACGGTTTTCTTTTACAGGCAGTGGTGGTGGCGGTGGTGGTAACCACGACAATGAAGCTACGACAGCATCCTCGGGCAGTACGAACGGAACCGGAAGCGGTGGCGAAGACTCTGGTGGCGAGAACGACGGCAGCCGCAACAGCTACGAGGCAGATTCCGCTCCGCACACACCCGGCACTGGACGAAACTCGGGTGGAGGCGGCAGCAGTAGTGGTGGCGGCGGCGGTGGTGGGCTAATGAGGAAGTTCCAAGACCGCTTCTCGTCGTTCTCCACGTCTCGCAATCGTACGCGCTTGGTGAGTCTTCGACGCATGGGTCAGTCGGGCGAAGACGTGCGCAAGATGGAGCTTAACATGGACTCGATCAGCGGCGGCTTGGACGAGGTTAAGTGGAAGTGCGCCGTGTTCCTCTACGACGTGGACGAAGTCGCGCAGGTGGCGCCGTCGCAGATCAGCATCCTGTCGTACCCGGGCAAGGAGGTGCTGGCTGGCAAGAGCGACCGAACAGCGCTCATGAAGTTCCTTAAGCCTGGTGCGATCTGGACGATCGACATCGGCGCCTCGAACAACGACGTGCTGAATGAGTGGTAGGCAGTCAGATGATCGTTAAAATCTACACTTGCGTTTGCTGTTGATGCCGATGCATTCTGCTCTCTCAAGATGACGATGACGAGGTCGCGTTGGACTGGCAAAGACGGATGATGTCACTCGCCGTTTTCGTGATCTGCTCCCTGGTGTTGCTGCTCTGAGCTTCTCTCTGGCTTGCTCTCCCACTTCTGCCAGCTGCGATGCTTTTCACTTTCTGGTGAAGCTTGGTATTCTCGACGAGCCATCGACTGACTCGAGCGTTGTTGCTCTGACATCGGAGGCAGTTCTTCAGCGTGAGCAGCACTCGAAGAATCACGAAACTCTCTGGCGCGCTCTGCTCCAGGGTAGCAAGCACCGACCTATTTCCATGATTTACAAAGTTAGCGATGCAGTAAGATGAGACGGATGTTTTTGACCGACTCACGATGCATGCTCATACCTTGCAGAAGCGCCGTCCGACGCTTGCGTCTTAGTTCGTGCGAAGATGACGTCGTTCAGCTTTTCGCCAAAAATCTACAGGTAAAAACAAGTGTAAATTTCATGGACACGACAAGCTTTTTGGACAACGCAGTGACTCCTCACCTGGGATAAGAACACCAGACACCGCGACGCGAGGTCTGCCACATTCTCGTCAGCGGCAGTGCTCTCGTCTTCAGAGCTTGCAAAATCTGAACAAGACAGCGTCTTCTTCGATGGAGATTCTTGTGGCTGAGGAGATCCAGACGCCTGTTGTTCGTGTCGAACCGCACAGAGCTTGACAACGAGAGGTCCACAGAGTACCAGTTTGTCAAAGTTAGGAGGCATGGGCGACGGTGAGCGTCCGGCTACTTTGCGGAGCTTCTCGTATCGATTGAAGAGCAACTGATATAGGATCGCCAGCAGATCTGCCAAACTCGAAAAGAGCATCGCAGATCCTGCGAATTCAAGCCCTGCGATCAAAGCTTCAACGATCCCCTTGCTGTAGAGCTCATCCAGCGTTGCTTTCTTCGAATCGACGACCATTTTCACAAGCTTTGTCGCGCTGGACGGGAGCGAGTGGAACTCGTGCTGCTGTGGGGCTTTCAAGAGCGCAAGCACCGGCGCCACAAGCTCAGCCGCATCGATTTCGTTCAGTAACTGTGCATCACGAGACAATAAGCCAAGGAGCAGCTCGATCGCAAAGCGCCATACGTTCTCGTTTAAGCTCGAGTTGCTGAAGAGAGCACGAGCGCACGGGAACAAGTGGTCCTTGATGAATGCAGCTCGAAGGTGTGCCTCTTCGCTCTCTCCCAGCTCGTAGTCACAGTGGAGCAGCGCCATGTACATGATGCGGATACAGTTCGCAACGAGCTCCTCTTCAAAATCGCCGCCGTCGGTCGTCGTCCCGTGCAGCTGTAGCGCCACTGCTGGCAGCAAGTGCGTGAAGAGGATCTCGCTCTCTACTGAGAGGAGTCCACTGATGTCACTGTTAGCGCCTTGGAACAGCCGCAGCAATAGTTCCGAGACGACTACTGCGACTTTGGTCTCTTCCGATCGATCGCCACTCAACGCTTCATTTGGAAACGTCATCAGTAGCTTCGTCATCAGGCGCAAGAAGAACGTATACTCCTTGCCTTCGTTCGCGACAAAGTAGCTCACAAGCTGCGCTTTGCACATCGGGTTCCGCAACAGGAGATCGAACAGTTGGAATGGGGCTGAGGACACCGTCTGTCGACTGCGAGCTCGATCTTCGATCGCGTCGTCGCTGTCGTGCGCGGATATGCAATCGGCACTGAGCTTTAACGCCGTTCGAATCGAGATCTTGATCAGGTTGAGTGCACACTGCAGCATGTACACATCAGCGGCTGATAGCCGCGAGCTCGTACTTGTGGACGATGAATCAGTCTGCGCTGTGCTTGTGCTGCTCGTCAACGATGTTCCAGCATCCTCCACACCACGTTCACGGCGCAAGTGAGGTGCGAAGAGGAGCAAGATGCGATCAACTAGGTCCAGGTACCGCAGCTGAATGCATCCGAATGCAAATGATTTGTTCACCTGCACACCCAGATGAATGAACAGCATTGCCTTCGCTCTCAGCAGGTTCGGAACTCCGTTTTCTTCCTGAGAGTATCGTCTCCTGTGCCCACTCGTGCTTGCTTCGCCTCTTGACGAGTCACTTGTTTCATGCTGTTGGTCTTGTCTCGCATCATCTTCGTACCGAGACTTCTTCTCCAAGATCTTTGAAAGCACTGAGAACGACGACACACGCTCAAGCAGTGTGCTTTTGCCTGCTTCAACTGCTGCCAGCTCGCCGTTGTCTTCACCTCCTCGATCGGTCCTCACTTCAAGCACCGAGTTGAGCACGTTGAATGACGCGATCGCCAGCTCACACGATGGTAGTTTTCCTGTGATCCCCAACCAGAGCGCTTGAAGAACGCTGGACTTGGAGACCAGAAGTAAGATCTCCACTTTCGTCTGCGGTGGTAGCTGCGCCAGTGAAGATGGAGCTCGCATATGCCGCATCAACTGTCCGATTGCCCGTGTGGTTGTTGCTCGCAGCGAGGTCAACGACGCGTTGTTGCTTTCTGCTGACAGTTGCACCAACCCTTTCACAAGCGAGGTTGCAATTTGCTCATTCACCAGAGAGCAGAGCAGGCTCCCTGAGCAGTGGATCAGCATGTTGCAGATCGTGCGTACCGCGTAGTGTCGTAGCACTAGATCCTGGTCTTCCAGCAGGTCAACCACGCAACCCAGTCCGGCGACAGGGAACTCCCAGTCGCTCTGTGTGGAGACGTAGAACAGCAGCTCTCCTAGACACGATAGTGAACGTCGACGAGCCAGGTGCAACACTTTTCGATCGCTTTCGGTAACGTTTCGCTCATTCGGAACTTCTCGAGTGACTCGAGCCAACGTTGCGACTAGCGCTTGCAGCTGATCTGGCGATGAGGGGGCAATGAACGTGGCGAATCGAAACATCACACCAAGATCGAGGCACACCATCGAGAGAAGCGAGCTATTCGCAACAGAAGTCGTCGACGATGCCAAACTTGACAGAATTCTTGCCAGCATCGCTAAAATCGAGCTGTTGACGATCACGTTCGCGAGCTTCGAGTGAAGGCAGAGGGTAAAGAGGTACCCGAGCACACTACATTTCTCCACCGTTGTTGCCTGGCTTGACTTGAGACTCAAATACACGTCCTTGAGGTGATTCTCCAATTTCTCAGTTGCGCACGTCAGCAGCTCATCTGCTGACAGTGTCTGAAAGCTGAGCTCTTCAGTTCGGATAGTTGGAGCTGGGATGTTTTCGATCTCATCACTGTAGACGATTGGCTTGACTGTGCAATCTGATCCGATGAACACGAGTTTCGACACTTTCTTGAGACCACCGCCAGGCTTTCCGTCTCGATCAAAGATCCCATCAAAGCGAATTGGCTTCCTTCTCGGAGTGTGATTGAGTGGAGCAGATGGAGCAGTTCGCGGGATTCTGGATAGAGACGCATTTTCTACTCCTGAACCAGAGGCGTTGTCGAAAGTGATTCCGCTGAGATTCCCCTGAAGGCGTCTCTTGACGTTTGATGACGCTTGTGCTCGTTCACTGGGGTAATTTTTCTCTTTGCGCTCAATTGTTTGACTTGTTTCAGCTCGTCGTGTGACAGAACTCGGATTCACTGGAGCGGACACTGGGCGGAGTGTAGGTTTGTCTTGCACAAACAGGTTCATACGTTGCAGTTCTTCAGCAGCAGCAGCATCGTCTTCGTCTGATTGGCAGGAGTCCTCTTCGTCTGCGACTTCAGTTGTACTGCTACTACCGCGACTCGCTCTCTCGACAGAGTTACTCTCTACTGTTTGCTGGGTGCTCTTTGTATCGTCATCGCGCATCTGTCGACGGTTCGGACGAGAGTCGCCAGCTTCTGGTTTCAGACTGCTTGCAGACGGGCTTTCTTTCACTCTTCGAGTTGACCTTTACAAAAAAGAACGGTGAGCAAGCAGAAACTTCCCACCTGTATGTGTAAAGATGCTGCTGACAGTACCTGTTGGCTGAAACGAAGAGCTCCTGTTGAGGCATTGGAAGTTTTTCAAGTTGAGGCAGCCCACTCCAGAATGGATGCTCAATCAGCTCGTCCCTAAGTTTTGTTGCACGGCGAACAAGTGAATTAGCCACGAGCAACAACGGCGACCAACAAGTTAAATAATGCTGCTTCATGTACCACGAGATGCGTTTGTAGGGGTCCTTCTCGAGCAAACGCCCCAGAAGCGACCAAAAGGACGAGCACATTTCACACCCTGGCACTGGAAGCTCCACTTGGTCGGTTTGGATCTGTCAAATCTGCAGTGTTAGCTGGTTTGTCAAAGCTCATAGCGATTTTTATGTGTAAGACCTTACCATGCGAGCGAGCTCAGAGAAGTTCGTGTGCGTGAACGGTTGGCGGCCGACACACAGCTCGTACAGCACGCATCCCTGGTGTGCAACGTTGTGTTGTCCACATTGAGACAAAGATCAGCTCAAGGTTCTATGAATCCATACACTCAAGTGAAGTTTGCGTACCAGTGCCCAAAAATCCGATGCAAAGCTGTGGATTGCAGGCTGGTGGAAGAGCTCGGGAGCCATGTAGTTTGGCGACCCAGGCGCGAGCTGATCACAAAAAAAAGCACACACACAAGTACAAAGTACAATTGTGTATGCTTAGAGACAACCTCATAAGTGGTACCCTGACACCAGCATATGATAAAGGGTGCATACCGGTGCGCTTGTGCTCGTTTCTTTTGAGGGGATCCGGCGAGCAAGCCCAAAGTCTGCAAGCTGTCGTCGTGCACACGGCATCCACGTTTAATAAGCATCGGAGCGCGTGACAGAAAAATCCAACTGACCGCACGTACCTTCAGCGATCCAAACTCGTCAATGAGTATGTTGGCGGGCTTGAGGTCGCAGAAGATGATGCTGTTCGAGTGCAAGTAGTGCAGCCCCGCGACCAGCTCGCTTCCAAAGAGCTGGATGAACGTAGTACACGTAGGATGGCAAACATCAAACAATGTTAGTGAAGTGTAGGCTGTTGCCAGTACGTAAACAGCAATACGCACCTTAACCGCCGGCTCGGGCAGGCTCTTGTCCTGAGTAATGAGGTTGAGCAGGTCGCCGCCGATGCAGAACTCGAAGATGAGCCAGATGTGGTTCTGCGACTCGTACCAGTTGTAGAACTTGAGCACGTAGCGGCTGTCGAGCTTGTGCAGCAGCTGCACCTCGTTCAGGATCTGGATACGCGCACGCACGTTATGCCAGCAGCACACATAGAGAGTATTGAGCAGTCGTGACGTACACGCACTTGCACTCATGACAGCAATCTTTCCACACAAAGCGGCTCACCTTCTCCATGCGGCACTTGGCCGTAGATTTGACCGCCACGTACTCGATGCTGCGCTTGCGGCGCGCCTTGTACACGAAGGAGTGCGTGCCGCGGCCGATCTCGTCGTAGATGCTGTAGTTCTCCATCAGTCAGTCAGTCACTCGCTCGCTCGCCCAGGCGTTCAGACGACGCGTTTGGTCGCTCGCTCGCGGGTGTTGAAGTGCGGGCTTTTTGGCAAATAAATGCGCCTGCTGCTGAAAGGTTTCCTTCCGTTGGCGTCAAAAATGGATGCGGAAACTCTGTGGACTAGTGTAGACAAGACCACCCTTTTAAGGATCATGTGTGCAAAGTGGACCGCGACGAAACGTGCTCCAAGACAGGAACGCCAGACAGCTTGTACGCCAAATGTGCCTGTCGCTTCAGAGTGGAGGCGAGTCCTCATAGAAGCCGATTCGTCCAACAGGTTGACACGTCATCGAGTCGACAGCGGTGCACTTTGTCTGGGGGTGTATTTGGTCGATTCGATGCACACGGGCAGTACCTCTCAGACAGTGCCGCACTGCATTGCTGCTGCACTCGTCCACTCCAGCGACGCAAGGGGAAACTAACTAACTTGTGTCGGGTGCCAGCCATCGTGTTGGCTGGATTTGCTTTGGAGACGGCCATCAATCGAACCGGCCACCAGAACCACATCGGGCGCTTCAGAGTGTACCCAGCTGGTAAAGTGCGCATTCTCGATTCGATTTGGGGCAGGTGAAATCCGGTTTCAGACTTCTTGCAGTAGCTGTCGTTGTTGACATGTTCGCCCTTTGAGCACCAGACGATGTGGCGTCGCCGGTCGGTCGACGAACGCACGCGGCAGACAGAAAAGCAGCAAAGGAGTGCATGGAGCGCATTTGATGCGACTCGCGCCAGCTCTATCTTTGATATCCAGTTTCGATGACTCACACGGCGGACCTCGAGACCATTGCACATGCACCTGAGCTCGCAGACCGACGACCGACGACCGGCGACCGGCGACCGGCGTGACCAGCAACAGCCTTGCTGCTCGCTTTCATACTGTTCTGCCATCGTCTCGAGATAGGTCTGCTGCAGGTGCAATGGCTCAAGCTCCAATCCAACCGATCCTGCTTTTGGCGAAAGTCCTGGATAGCAAGCACTCTTCATAAACATCGGAGCGTGGTTGGTTGAACATGCTCAAGCGAAACGATTCGGTCATTCACATGTCTACGCCGATCAGCGCCTACCAAGAGTGTGAGCGTGGACTGTTTGTTGTACTGTTGACCCGCCCGCCCGCGGACCGACGAACCAAATGTCCCAAGGACGGGCGGCCACATCGCTGAATGGTCCTTCTACTTGTGCGGGTCACGTGTCGCCGCTGCCAGCAGGTCTACTTTTACCCGAAAGCAATGCATCGCCCACGAAGGTCGCACCGCGAAGATTCTACAGCGGTGAGGTACAGTACAGTATTCGTAACGTAGCAGCATGCGCACGCCATATGCCTCCGACTTGCGGGCACCACCACCGCCTTTCGCCATTTTACTTTCGCTTTGCGTCATGTCAACCGCGAGCAGCACCACTTTCTTGTCGCACAACAGCCAAGCGGGTGTAAAGTACGGATTCAGCGATGCATAGTCGTGACACGCACCTTAGCGCGTTTTCTGGTCGCGTTCCGTCTGCACCCCATCACCTCTCTCATCTTTTCTGCCAATTATTTTCGTCTTCAATAATAATACTCGCTCCTGATTGGCCAATGAAAATAAATCAAAACCCAAAAGTTGCGGTCCATCTACCTCACTTGCGCATGTTGCCTTTGCTCTCTGGCCCCATTCCCAAATTTGCGCCCTGGCACACAGCCGATAGCCAGACGACAAGCCGGACGACAAGCCGGACGACAAGCCGGAGCCACGACGGCCACGAGTGAGGGCGAAACAACGCATCGAGTACGTGTGTGTGTGTGCGCGTGAAGTTAGTCTATATATAGCTCTGTGCGAGGCACATGACTGAGTCGCTCACCACTGATCCAACAATGCATCCGCAGACGACGACGGTGACCCCCATGGCGTCGAGCACTGAGTCGAACGAGTCGTACAAGCACATGGAGTCCCCCGCGGGCACGCACGCGATCCGCATGGACTTCAGCAACCACATGGAGACCATAACGGCGTCGCAGAAGGACGCGCTCGTCGGCGGGGCTCCCTCGTCTGGCGGTGTCTACGAAAAGACGCTGTACGACCACGACCTCGTGATGATCTTCCCACGTCGCGAAGGTGGCGAGCTCAAGAAGCCTGAAGACTTCACAATTGACGCGTTCGTGTCGCTTCTGACGGGCAAGGATCGTCACCGCAGCAAGCGCCACGGGAAGATCGTGATCGACCCGTTCGCGCGTGTGTTGCGCACAAAGCGCTGCTTCCTGGACGATACCGGTCACGATCTCATCCCGGACGACCCCGACAACGACCACAGTGAAAAGTCTGAGCAACGCCGTTTGATCACGGAAGAGCGCATCCTCGAGGGCGAGTACGAGAAGGTGATCGGCTCTCACCAGCCAACGACCGAAGTGCTCTTCTGCGAGCTGGTCGCCATGACGATTGCCAGACGCGTGCAGCTCGCCTGCGGACTGACGACGCGCATGTTTCGAAGTTGCGACAATGACGAGATCATCATGACGATCAAGGCCGACGACAACGACCTGCGCGTTGAAGCCGACCGCACCAACTACCGCTTGCAAGTGAGCAACAAACCGTTCGACATGTGGGCGCACGGCGACAAGAACAACATTGTGCGCCAGGAGATTGGCGACGAGGAGTGGCGCAAGTCCATTGAGCACCTCCGCCATATCCGCGGATCTCCTCACGAGGATTCTGAGTTCCCAGAAATGGACCCGCTGCTCATGAGCCGCGGCGACGACTTCCACCCAAAGCTTAGCAAGGCACTTAAGGTCTGGGGCCACACGGAAGAAGCTGACGGTCAGTATGTCGTCGATGCGAGTGCGCGCACGTACAAGGGCGGGATCATGGAGCGCTTCTGGTCGTCGCTCTTTGGTATGTCGTACGATTCGATGACGTACTTCTCGGCGTTCGCGGACTACCGCCACGAGGCGCAGTACCAGCCGTACTACCGCCGCTACCCGATCAAGTGGGGAGGAACTCAAGAGGAGACTTTGTTCACGCAGAAAGACCGTATCCGCCTCGCGTCTGGTATCGTGACGCGCCACATCAACACGGACGCATTACTGGTGTCGCAGTATTTGACGGGTGATATGTTTGCGCTGCACGACGAGGCTGCACTGAAGGAGCTACGTAGCACGTGGGCGTTGCACTGGCTCATGCTCAACCAGCCGCTGAACAAGATCCGGTTCTACTTCGGCGAGAAGATCGCACTTTACTTTGCGTGGCTGGGCTTTTATACTAAGATGCTCGTCTTCCCGTCGATCGCCGGCATCATCACGTACGCGGTGATTGAGACCCAGGACATCCAGAAGGGCAAAGACCAGGGCTATATCCTGATCGCCTTTGCAGTGTTTGTTGTGATCTGGTCGTCCGTGTTTGCGGAGGTCTGGAAACGGAAGAACGGACTGTTCAACTCGCTCTGGGGGCTGCACGGCTTCCACCGCTCGTTCCGCTACCGCGCGCAGTTCCGAGGCACGAAGAGCTACAACCCGATCACGGACGCGGAAGAGATGACGTATGAGAGCAAGACAAAGCGCCGCCGCGCGTTCCTGATCTCCATGGTCGTGGTGCTCATGATGGTCTGCATTGTGTGCGTGGCGCTCTTTGCACTCTTCCTCCTAAAACACACGATCAACGAGCAAGACATGGTGGACAACAAGTACCGCAGCCCGCTGACCATGGGTGTGACGGGGCTCAATGCGATCCAGATTCTGATCTTGAACATAGTCTACCGTGGCGTCGCGAAGAAACTGAACGACCTCGAGAACCACCGCACGGACCGCGAGTACGAGAACCACCTGGTGATCAAAGTGTTCCTCTTCCAGTTCTGCAACTCGTTCGCGTCGTTTTTCTACATCGCGTTCGTCAAGCGCTTCGCTGAGCACAAGTGTCTTCATGACGACTGCATGAGCGAGCTGCGCGACCAGCTGTTGATCCTCTTTTTGATCCGCATCATCGTCGGTAACACGCTCGAAGTCGTCGTGCCGTACCTCAAGTACCGAATCCAGCTCTACCGCGAGCGCCATGGCACTGGTGAGAGCAACGACAAGGTGTCCCACAACTACATCGAGGAGCAGGCGAAGCTCGTGCCGTACGAGCACAACGAAGCGTTCGAGGACTACAACGAAATGGTGATCCAGTACGGCTTCATCACGCTCTTCGTGGTCGCGTTCCCGCTCACGCCGCTGCTGGCACTCGCGAACAACATCGCCGAGGTGCACGTCGACTCGGTCAAGCTCTGCTTTGTGCACCGGCGGCCATTCCCGCACCCAGCGAAGAGCATCGGCGCGTGGTTTTACATCCTGCGCTTCATGTCGTACATCGCGCTCGGCACGAACTGCGCGCTGATCCTGTGGACATCGCCGCTCTTCGAGGACTCGTCGATGTCGAACGGGACCAAGGCGTTCGTCTTCGTCGTGTCGTGCCAAGTGTGCATGATCCTTGCGGTATTTATTGAGCGCGCGATCCCGAACGTGCCGCAGCAGCTCAAGCTGCTCATGGAGCGCCACGAGAACATCGTCGCGAAGGTGTTTAAGGGCATGGACGAGGGTGACGACTCGAAGCTCTACGAGACGGCCGAGGTCGTAGATCTGACCATCCACCCGAACGAGCTCTGGGAGGACAAGCGCGCGTTGTAGCCTCTGTCACGCTAAGTCAGCAGCAAGTGATCTCGTCGCAGTCCTTTCATAGAGGTCTATCTGCATGTTCCATCCAAAATCAAAAAAAATCAAATTTAGGCTGTAGATTTGCGCACTTACTGTGGAAAAACAAGAGTGGCATAAAATTTAAGAGGAATGATCAGAATTACTGTGAATGCCTGCTTGAAAGCAGGTCAATTGTGAAGGGATCGATTTTCTGTGTTGCTTTTCTTTCGAGCCGCCAAGTTGAACCAGAGAACGAGAACGAGAAAAAGCGACAATCAAAGACACATGACGGCGGTGGTGGTGCAGCTCGCCGAGCTCTCGGCGGAGGTGCTACTCGTGATCACCGAGCATCTGGATGTGGACTCGCTGCTGAACATCGAGCAGACGAGTTGCCAGCTTCACGCGCTGCTGCGCGACGTCGTCACCGCGCGCTGCAAGCGCGAGTGCTTCACGACGTATCTCTACCCGACGATTGCGACCTACCGGATGCTCGCGCCGGTGCCCGAGGTGAGTGTACTGCATTGATGCTGCGCTAGGCCCCAGTGGCTCGTGGTGTGCTTGAGCAGGCGCTCATGATGTCGTTATGCTGTGCTGGTATTGTTGTTGCAGACGTGGAAGCAGCTCTACCTGTCGTTCAGCAGGCTGCAGCACATGCGCTGGTCGGTGTGCCGGAAAGAAGGCACGTCGTCATCGCTGCGTGCGCTCAAGTCAGACAACCAAGAGTACGAAGTGGATGTTGGCGCACGGTTCTTGCTGCGGTACGTGTGCTGTCATCGTACTGTGTGGCATTGATGAAAGAAATCAATGTGTGAGTGACAGGCTGACACTCGCGTCATGTTTGCAGGAGCGGCGGCCACTACTGGTTCAGCGTATGGCAGACGCATCTAGAGGAGGCGTCTCTCTCTCATACTGCCATTGTTGCAGCAACTACCACAAGTGATGCCAGCGATGTTGGCGATGTTAATTCCAGCAGCGGTATTGGTGGTGATGCTGGCAAGCAATCGAGTACAGGCACAGACGACGCATCACTCGAATTCCTGCGCTCGCCACGCACGATTTGCATAGGCAAGTGGGAGAAGATCCGTGCAACTGGACAAGGACCGTTCCCGAGACGCCACCACTCGATGACGTGTCTCCCAGATGCGACTTGCCCAGCAAGCGCACTCTCCGACAAGTTATCGGATACACCTATTGATGCATCGTCATCATCAAGCTCTAGTAGCAATGTACGAGACGTGACGATCCGCAGAGTACTCTTTTTCGGTGGTCAGGCCGAGGGCATCCCATTCGACGCCTCGAACGACCTCTATTTATTGGGCATCCAGCACGAGCGAAAGCAGCTCAGGAGGTACTTGCTGCTGTTTTCTATGCGACTGTCATGTATCGAGATAGCTGTGAAATTGGTGCTGATATTGTGACTATGGGTATGAAAATTTTCACAGTCCTGAAAAGATTCGCGCGCATTGGATCCCCCCTGTCGTGGCCGGTAAGGCTCCGGGTCGACGCTCAGGTCACGTTGTGACGCTGCTGTCACCAGAGCTGGCTTTGATCTCCGGCGGCAGCGATGGGACGAGTCCGATCAAGTCGCTAGAAGTGCACTTGCTACACATCGAAGACTACGCAGGTACTGCATACCGAGAGTCTATCACTCCCAGTTGTGACGGAGCGACTGGTTGGTTAACCCTGGCTAACTCTGGTTGCTTGCGTCTGCTGAAATCGTAGCTTTTCGCTGGTCCACACCAATCTGCTCCAGAATTCCGTCGGGAAGAGCACTCCACAACGTCCACAGGTAGCATTCCTTTCGCGAATATGAAGTAGCTCCTTTGATGCACTACTGACGACTCACTTGCTTGCACTGTACATTGTAGAGTCTCCAGTGACGAGGTCATCATTTTTGGAGGACGCCAGGTAGGTTTCCAGCATGACATGCTAGCCTATTACTACTGCTGTGGCAGTGCCTGCACTCTCACTTGGCTTACGAATATGCTGTATGCACTACTGCCACGTAGATTCGCGAGTCAAACGGTCTCCTCAGTGTTCATCGCCTTCGAATCCTTCTTGGTCGCAACAACAATGACAGCGAAACTGCGGACGACCAGATCGAATGGTCGGCTCCAGCAATCTCTGGAGACGTCCCGCGGCCGCGACGTGGCCACAGCACGAACGTGATCGGCGACAATCTGCTGCTGTTTGGCGGACAGGACATGGTCACGAGCACCTTGGAAAACGACGTACGGGTGCTGAACGCGCGGACGCTTCGGTGGGCAACACGGAGTCTTACTGGAGAGGTCCCGTGTCCGCGGAGGGGCTTTAAGAACCAGTTCTTTGGCACGTCGCTCGTCATCTCGAGCGGCTTTGTCGAGACGCCCGCGACGGGCAAGATGGACAGGCAGCTCCCGGACTCGGACGTCCACGTCCTGACCATCGCGTAGGAGAGCAACGAGGTGGTCGGATTTCCATGCGAAGTGTGTTGTTCGCTGCTGCTGAAGTCTCGCGATTTTTATGAAGGTGAGAATATGGAAAAAATCGAGACAAAAAGTGAAGCAAGCTGGCTATTGCGATGGTTGATGCAGACGCTCGCAATGGACGGCGATAATGGCTTCGAGGCGCCTCCAACAGCATCCTCAGCGAGGATGAGGCGGTCAAGGATCATTGAGAACGCAGAGAACACGCGACTGCTGATGAATTTGGTCCAAAGAGCTGGCTAGGGAAGGGAGAGCTCTCTCTCGCGCGTGCGCATTCATCTCCACGCCTTTGCAAAAGCCTGCGCGATCGAGCAGCAAACGTTGAGCTCAGAACCGGATGCCTCGTTCGATCGGCACTCAGCTAGCCAACTCGCTTGAAATACTTTTGCGGTGCGAGTTTTACGGCTTCGTCTTCCATTTTGGAGGGCTTGATTACGGACATTGGAGACAAGCACACGCACATACACACCTTTGTCGGTGGCGCCTCGTGTTTTGTTCCAAGCTCGGATCTCGTTGTGGTGGCTTCTACGAGGAGCTCACCAAGCACACCATGAGCTCATCACGGCTGACGAAAGAGAGCGCCGAGCGAGCTGACCTGACATGTCCATCTCGAAGCGTCGATGTCTTTCTTTCGAAGCTTATCAGCTCGTAGTCAATGATTCGCAATAAGATCATCTCCAACGGTATGAGTTGCCAGGTTTGCACGCCAAATCCCGCAAATTCCGCTCTAGCTTAGCAAAAGATCGATCCGCTCCACCATACTAGCGGCTGAGCATGCCGCGCAGCGGAGCCCCGAGCGAGAAAGTGAGTCTCTGATCTAGGAATGTCAAGGGGAAGGGAGAAGGGGGGGAGGGCTAAAAAAATTTGAACGGTGACGCAAAAAACAACAACCGACCGGGAGGTGGCCTCCTACTTCTGACATTATATGGAGCAGAAAGCTGTCTGTTGCGTGCGTGACCTTCATGAAAGCAACAACCTGGGAGACAAATGTCGCCGGTGAGTCCAAGCGTTTTACAGCGTGTGTTGGAGACGAGCTAAAGAGCAAGTGTTGCTGAAGCCTCGTCTTCGTGAGCGAGTGTATGCGAAACGAGCGAGCGACTTGTTCCTTGTCTCCCTCAAGCTTTCCCTTCGCCATCTGTCATCGTGACGGTCGACTTTCTTCAGCCTTATTACTTTGCTTAAGACTCTATAAGTTAGCTAAGAAGGATAACAGGGTCTACTCCGGCCTTCCTATTCGGCATTACACCGTATTTTAAGTGATGCCTATTACCAGAAGCATCAATCTCAAAAGGTCGCGCTTTGGATTTGGATGGATCCATTGTTCCAGCCATGAAGGCAACATGGATCCCCCACCTGGTTTGCGCTATCTGGACGGACCGTAAAGAGCTCACTGGTGGGACAAATCAATCGCTCGACTGATTCAAAAGCAGGCAAGCCGCCCAGCACCCTTCAGGTCACCCAAAGCCTGTTTGTCAAGACACCCCTTACGGAAGGAATCCAAAGCGCCTGAGCAATGAGTGGATCCTGTAATTGGAAAGGAGACCAATCAACTAACCACTTGCAGATACATTTAGACTTGAAGTTTGTATGTATCCCTTCCTCTTCCGCTTCTTCTTCGAAGAAGAACAACAAAACAAAATCGTCGAAGGCTTTTCTGTCCAAAAGCCGTTACGGGCCGAATATATTGAGCAAAGCTGCAAAGAGAAGGCCAATGCAATGGCTGCGGCGTGAAGGAAGGAACGGAGGAGTGGAGGAATGGATGGAGAACGACAGAAGGAAAACGGCGAAGGGCGCAGGCACCCGCTCTCTTGACGAAGGAAGGAAGCTCTCGGGCTCCACGCGATGGCGAGCTCCTTTGCGGCAACAGCAAGTGGCAGACGCGGCGGCGTGCCAGGCTCTCTTGTCGCTCGTACACATTCGGGATTTCGGTCGGAGACGCTCAAGACGCCAAAGAGCTCCATCCGATATGCAGGAATCCCAGTCGTCGTCGTCGTCGCTTCTCGACCGTTTCTCAAGCCTCATGCGCGACCGCCACAGCAGCACGAACCAGCAGGTGTACAAGCTCAACATCCCCGATCGCTACAGCAGCGCCGAGGACTTTGACAAGACTTCATCTACCTCGTCCGCATCGGATATGTCGTCCTTCTCCTTCAGCGCGTCGTTCCGGTCGCTGCGCATGCCGCGGCGCCACGGCCACACGTCGCAGCAGCAGCAGAAGCGCTGCTCCGTGGGCACGACCGGCACAAGCGTCGTCACGATCTGCAACGACGACGAGGACGAGGACGGCAACCGGATCAATGAGCACGATGAGGAGGAGGAGGATGACATCGCGATCCTCCAGCCGGAAGAGGACGAGAGCGCGTCATCAAGCCCTGAGTCGCGCGGCCGCCGCTGGCGCAGAAGCTTCTCAAGCGTGCGCATGGCGCTCTCACGCTCGTCGTCGCTGTCGTCCAATTCTTATAAGAAAGCGCCCACTACCATGTACTCGATTTCGTTCTATCCGTGGAAGCGCGATCCGCGCGCGTACTACTCGCACCCGGAGGCTGCAGTCCAGTGGGTGCCGGACACGGCGAGCAAGCGGTGCCAGATCTGCCTCGCGGCCTTCCACCTCACGCGCCGGCGGCACCACTGCCGCATCTGCGGCCTGCTCGCGTGCAATGACTGCTCTTTACAGCGCACGTACTTTCCCTTCACCAAGGAGCGCAGGAGCCAGCACCACCTCATCAAGGACGGCGCGGCGCAGCGCACGTGCAATGCCTGTGCTGGCACGCTCAAGAACATGGCGGCGCAGAGCGACCCGCGTGTGAAGAAGTTTACAGTCCATCCACCCGTGGCCGACCCATTCGGCATGCGCGACGACAGCGACGACTTTGACTCGCACGGATACAGAAGCAGCTCTCAGTGGCGCGTGAGCATCGGTGATGAGGACATTTTCGTGATCGACAGCGGCAAAGCCAATCATCTGCAGCTCGCGCTGGTCTCGAGCGGTGCCTCGCAGGCCCAAGCCGACGAGCTCAATGAAGTTCTAAGAGCGCGCGCGCTCTCAAGAAAAAACCTCAAGCCAAAGTACTACGTCGTGAGCACCAAGTGGCTCGAGCAGTGGCTCCAGTACGTCCACATCGACGCGCCTTCGTCGTCATCCGGTGGGCGTGCTACCAAGAGCTCCTCACGAATGACCAAGGCGTACCGCAATGTGCGCCCCGGTCCGATCGCTAACTACGCGCTGCTCAATTTTGTGAGCGGCAAGCTCGTACCAAAGGACAACCTGGAGCGCAGCCGCGGCAACGACGCCGGTGGGGACTACCGGGTCGTGAGCGAGGAAGTCTGGAGTGTCTTCCTGAGACTGTACGGCGGTGGACCGTGCATTCAGCTGCGCATGGACGACAACCAACACTCTCTATCGAAAAGTGTCCACTTGCAGCAGACACTTGTCCGTGCGCACTCGCACTCGGCTCTAAACAACGGCGGCTGTGCGGACGAAGCGACGGACTCGAGTCGCTGGATCATTCTGGAGATCGACGACTCGATCCAGAAGCCGCTGATCTCCAAGGAGCCAGCGGACCTGTTCAAGGGTAGCAGCAAGGTGCTGCGGCGCGCAGCTTCAGCGAGCTCGCTAGGTGGGCGATCGCACACTAACAACAGCAGCAGCAACAACAACTTGAGAAAAGGTTCAAGTGTGTACCCGATTCGCGAGAGAGAAACGGCGCCGTGCATCATGAGCGATGTGACAAGGACTTCGCAGCAGACGCAGTACTACCCGCGCGACTCGCTCGTGAACTGCATCACGTCGCCCCCTCTCGCCAATGGGGAGGAGCGACGAGCAGCGACGACACCATCTCGTCGTCAGGCTCAGCAGATGCAGCAGCCTCAGCAGCAACAGAATAGTCCGGACAGCTCAGCGTCCGCCCTCACTAACAGCTTTATCCGCACTAGTAGCAGCGTCAGCAACAACAACGTCGTCTCGAAAGTCAGCGTCGGGACTGTACTTTACGACCCAGCGAACGGTGTTACGACCCACAGGGCCGTCAAGAAGAGCTTCAGCCGCGACCGCAGCAGCAGGGCCAATCTTCCCACTGATTGCAACAGTAATTGTGCGGTCGCTAGTGCCGATGGTAATGAGAGCCCACGCGCCCCAATGGCCACAGTCTCTGCGTTTGCGGTTGCGGCCATCGAGGCGCGCAAGCAGTCGGCCATGTCGCTCTCGCGCCACTCATCTAATCTCTCGCACAACATGCTCAAATCGTCGCGAGCGTCGGCCGCCACCACAGTCTCAGCAGCCCCAGCGTCAGCTTAAGGGAGACAGACAAGTGATGAGCCAAAGCAATAGGAGTTAGGATCGATGTATACGTACACCAAGCGTTGTTGAGTAGCAGCATGTAACCAAATACAGTGACATTTTTACTTTCATTCTATTGGCACTTAGGCTCGACGAGACTCGAACTTTCCAAACTAACTGGACTCATCGTCATCGTCGTCGCCCTCGTTTTCATCTTCAAAATCGTCATCTTCCTCCTCCTCCTCCTCCTCCTCACCGTTATCCTCATAGTCTTCATCATCCTCTTCATCATCTTCTGCCTCTGTTGACTTCTTGTTGTTCGTCGTCTCGGAGAAACGCATTTCCCAGTCGCGCGGCCAGAACGGTGACGAGTAGGGCTCTGTAAAGCTGTTGAGCGCATCTGGCGGGTGGTACCAGTAGTTGAGCGCCAGGTGACCGCGCTCGCTGGCCGCACCGTTGCCACCACCAGTGCCACCGAAGGACTCGACTTCGTGGAACCACGAGGCCGGCAGAAACAGCATTTCGCCCACGCTCAGCTCGCAGAAAGCGGCCTTTGCGTCTGCGAACTGCGGGAACTCGGTCAGCAACTGCTTCTTGGAGACTGTGTCACGCAGCAGGAACGTGTCAACACGGCTGAAGTTCACGGGGTCCTTCACGGTCTTGTCCACGACGCGCTTGTCGTCACCGCTGGTGCTGTTCTCCTTGATCTTGTTGGCATCTTGGGCATCTTCATTCTCGTCTTCACCTCCCTCGCTTTCGTCGTCATCATCGTCATCAGCGTCATCGCTCTCGTCAAAGTGGAACGCACCGAACTCGCCGTCTTCCTTCTCAGACTCGGCGTCAGAGCCCTCCTCACGCTCAACACGCAGCAGCGTCATCATGGCCTTATCCAGGCGCTCCTCGGCTGCTTCGAGGCGGGCTTCAGCATCCTTCACTCCCGTGACATCGCCACTCGCACTCGCCACAGCCACGGCCTGTTCGGCCAGTTCAAGCTCACGCTCGGCCTCTTCCTTCTCAATGGACGCTAGCGCGGCGGCCTCGGAGAGCGGGTCGGCACCGTACGCCGTGGTCTCCTCGCCCTCGTAGTTTATGCGACCGTTCGTGTGCACACGCACGAGCTTGCCGCGCGTGTACATGCGATGGGTGTCCGCGGGCGAGTACAAGCGGAAGCGCTTCTTGCCGCGCAGCAGGATGTACAGGTTGTCGTGGTAGTCGTGGTGCAGCCCGCTGGACGAACCGTCCTTGTTGTTGCCCATCCAGATGTTGATGTTCTGCGGCACGAGATGGCCCAACAGCGCCGGGCGCAGCGGGAAGTCCTGCTGCAGCTTGGCGACGAACGGCGCCATGAGCTCGGGGCGCCCGTCTTCACCATCGGCCTCGACGTCCTGCGTTGTAAGGTAGTGCATCTCGTCACCACTGGCGATAAGGTCGAGCAGCTCCTTGAACTGCATGGGCACTTCCACACCTTTCCCAAACTTCTCGCTCGTAGCACCGCGCCTCTCGACCGCAAGCTTCTCATTACCAGCGAGCTGCTTGAGGTACTCATTCGTCCACTTGCCGGGTGCCGTGAATGCGTCGTCCTGGATGACGCCCTCGAGCACCACGGGCGTGCGCGTAGCCACGAAGCGCTCGAAGAAGCTCTGCGGCGTCACGTCGCGGACGTTCACGCGCGCGATCTGGAAATTGTCCGTCGGCACCACGAAGCCTGCGTACTCCTTCACAGCTGCTGCAGGCAGCACTGTAGGTGTTTGCTGGTCGTCCATCGTGCGCTGGCGCTTGTTGGTGGCGGCGAAGGCGTCCGCATCGGCAAGACGCACTGCTTTCTCGGTCGCTGCTGGAGCCAGCATTTCGATCGGCTTTCTGGTTATGTGTCTGATCAAAATGGAAATGGCAGGTAACTGGTACGTAAAAAGGACAGAATCGCGTGTTTGTGTCAAAGCAATGCGTCGCAGAAACGACTGGTTTCCAGGCACTTTAGACAGAAATGAAAACGCGAAGAGCTCCACAGAGGACACCAACAGATAGACAGGCACACAGAGAACACACATGAGGCTCTTGCAGACGGGAACGACGACAAGAGCATCTCGCTTCTTCATATTTCTTCTTCTTATCGAAGGCGTCTACAGAGTACGAACGGCGTGTGCAAAAAGGGGTCTCGGCCACATCCTTTTCCCAGGAAGGAGCTCGGCGTGAGGCGTCCTCTTCCGTCCATCCCCACCCCAACCATTTCATCTCAGGGGCTCAAGGGGCGATGAATCCCAGAAGAGCTAAGAGCGCAAGCCTGAGACCAATGCAAATTCGAATCGCGAGAAATGGGTCGATGATGACTTAGCCAAAGTGGTATCGCTGGCCGCCGCCGCCGCCGCCACCGTGGCTGTGGCCGTGACCGCCCATGCCACCCATGCCGCCCATGCCACCCATGCCACCCATGCCACCCATGCCGCCACCACCGCCGAAGAACATCTACGATAGAGAATTGTAATAGGCAACAACAGAAACAGTCAGGCGCATTGCACACAACACAGATGATAGTCAAAAGCTTTGTCAAGCGTACCTGGAAAATCTGGGATGGGTCGACGCCACCCATGCCGCCGCCCATACCGCCACCGCCAAAGTCGCTGTCGAGGTCTTCCAAGTCGACGCCCGAGTCATATCGCTGCTTCTTCTGCGGGTCCGAAAGCACCGCGTAGGCCTCGCCGATGTCCTTAAAAGCGGCTTCGGCCGCCGCCTTCTCTTCGTCCGTCTTGCCGGCGTGACGGTCCGGGTGGAACTTGAGCGCCTGGCGTTTGTATGCCTTCTTGATCTCGGCCTCAGTCGCGCCCTGTGACACTGCCAGGATCTTGTAAAAGTCCTTGCGCTTCGCCTTCTTCAGCTCCGTCTTGGTCTCGCGAATGCTACAATAGGTCACGCAAAAAGAACAGTGAGTCTCCAGTACATGCAAGCATTACAAAGGCTATGGCCTAGCACCACATACCTGTTTTGGATGTCGCGCTGTGCGTCGTCACCGACGATCTTCGACGCCTGGTCGTACTCACGCAGAGCCTGCTCCAGGTTATCGACGCCGCCGAGCGCCTTCAGACACGCAGCCTTTCGCAGGTACGCCTTCGCGTACCCGTGGTCAAAGTAGATCGCCTTCTCGCAATCCTTGATGGCTTCCTCGTGGCGCCCGAGGCGCGAGAGCGCGTTTGCTCGGTTACAGTGGATCTTCGAGTTGAACGCTTTGTTGTCCGGGTCGATGAGCAGGCACTCCGAGTACTTTTCGATTGCTTCGGCCATATTGCCAACCTTGAACGCGTTGTTCGCCTCCTCCTTGCTGTTTTCTAACGCGCGGATGCGCTTGATCTCTTTCATGAACTTGCTGTTGTCCGGATCCGATCGCAGCGCCTGCTGCAAGTGCTTGATGGCACTCGGGAACTCACCCTGGAAGTATAGGCAGCGCGCGCGCAGGAAGAGTAGGTCTGGGCTGCTCGAGTTCGTGCGCATCAGCTGCGTCAACGCAGCGAACGCCTCGTCGTAACGCTCGCAGCCGATCAGTGCCTCGCCACGCGCGAGCTTGATGTCGTTCGCTCCCGTGCACGTCTGCAACGCGCTGTCGAAGCAGCTCACGGCTTGGAGAAAGCGTTTCTGCAGGCGAACATTATCAACACAAACAAAGCAATTGTGTGGTTGCATCGCGAGTCAGTCCATGCCACTGGATAGCCTACATAGCATGCAACTGAACCACACATAGTAGAGATAGAAACCCACATACCCCCTGCAAGTGCTCCTTGCCGCGCTGCACCTTGTCGAGCGCCATCTCCACCTGACGCTTCTCGGTCAGCAGCGTCGAGTTGTTCGGATCGCGGATCAAACCCGCCTGGAGCGTCTTGATCGCGCCATCGGTCTCTCCCTATAGATACAAAACACCAAAGCGTTCACGTCAGCTCTTGCCATTCAAATGCGCATGCATATGCCATATTCGTAGAGACAGTATCCAGCTCAAGAGACACATTTGATGCCAGCACATGCAACCAAAGATCTCTCTGCACGGACACATCACATGCTGTACAGACACACACAGTCACACAACAACAACAGGAACATAACAATGGTACGCACCAAAGCGAGCTGAGCCTTGGCCTTGCGCACGTAGCCCTTGAAGAAGGTCGGGTCGAAGACGATCGCGCGGTTGCAGTCCGTGATCACGTCCTTGTGCTTGCCAAGCATGAACGAGGCCGCGGCGCGGTTGCCGTAGTAAGCCACGATCGTGGGCGCCGCGTCGATCGCCTGCGTGTACTTGTCGATCGCGCCCTGGTAGTCACCGCGCTTGTAGAGCTCATTGCCCTGCGCCTTGAACTCCTCGGCCGCCGCTTCTCCACGCTCCATGGTCACTCGATCTGCGTTTTCGCCTGACAGCTAGCTGTCTATGTGTGTGTGTGTGTGTGTGTGTGTATGGGGAGAAGGCAAGCATCACACCACGCGTGGTCGAGCGATCGATCGTGAAAAAGGTCCGTTAAGTGCGTGCGCAAAGCAGGTGGGTAGATACGTACCTAGTGACGAATAGAGAAAAAGAATCCCTGGAAGGAAAGATGCGTGGCACCGCATGTTTTCCACGACGTGCTGCTGGTCGACAAGAGAGCCGAATGCTCACTCGTCAAGCAAGCATATCTTCACAGTCTTGTTATCGTGCGAGACTCGACGCACGATGCCTGCTATCGTGTTCATGGCTGACCTCCTGGCCTCCATGTTGGAGGGTTTAGCTTGGACGAAAAAGATTTTTGCTGATAAGTTGGGAACCTAGCGAGTGAGTGCGTACCTAGTGGGAGCATTTCTCGAACCTTCTCTTGATACTGAACACCTCTCAGAAGAGTGACGAGTATCATTGGGTGACACCAGGTGTACGGCATTGACTCCAACCGAGGCTTGCACTCCATCTTTTCGCCCACTAGCCTCGCACAGCTGGCTGACCAAGCAAGTAGTGGCGAGCTTCTATGTTCTACGTGGATCAACCATTTCAGCGCGTTCAAAACGACGAGTTCATGTCAAACTCGGTCACAGGTTCGCTTCCGATGTCGCTGCCTCGTCGAGATCCGCCGTTGCCACTACTGACAATGCCACCAAGGCGCGCTGCGTCACACTTTTCCAGTGTGTCTGCGAGGATCCGTGCAATCGCAATGAGCGACTTGACAGCTTTGGTATTCAGCACCATGCGGTCGTCTCCACCCACGTTGCTCAGTGCGCTCTCGTGGCGCGTGATCTCGACGAAAGACTGCACTGCTCGCGAGAGGTTCTTTTGATCCGCGCTCGTGATGTTCTCGACGCTGGCAAGCTCCTGCTCCTGGATGAGCGCTTCGAGCATCTGTTGGCGAATGAAGCTGGATTTGCCGAGTCGGCTCTGTGCTGTGCGCTCAAAATCGCTTGCCGTGTCTTCGACTGGAATCGGGCTTGTCTGTTTGTTGCTGAACGCATTGTCTTTCTTGGATCGCAGTACGATCATGTCCACATTGTACCATATTCGCTGCTCTGCTTTGCCAGTAGGGTTCAACACCGTCTCGCTGATGTCGCCTCGCACCTGGTACCCGCACAGGATCTCTCCAAGCTGCATGGCTCGTTTCGCCAGCTGCCAGAACGAGACTTGCTCGGTTGGAGTGCAATATCTCATGGAGGTCTCCACTTCAAAGTACGAGCCGTGGGGGCCGAGCAGCTCGTCCAGGATCACTCGAACATCGCGACTCTCAGATATCATCGCGAGGATGCAGCTGATCAGCTCGTTCGACTGGATAAACTCAGACAGCTTCAGAATGATGGAGCTTGTTGAAATGGTCCGCTGTGTGCGTGGGTCCAGAATCTCGCTGATGCATTTGCACTCTTTCGTCCAGTCGACTGTTGGCTCGGAACTAGAGCACGCCTTCGCTTGAAGATCTCGAATGAGCAGCAGCGACGCCAGCGAATGAGAATCGGAGTGCATGATGTCGGTTTCTCGAGATTGATCTGCCAAAATCATCATTGAAGTGAACGATTGCAATGGCAGTTTGTCCACATGCCGTCGAATCGCAGTGTTGCCGAAATGATGGACCAGGTTGAGGTTTTGCAGCTGGTCGATATTCAGTCCGCTCTCTTTTAGCAACTTCGTCCGGAGATGTGGTGGCTCTTCGCAAATCATGTGCAGCTCTGTGTTATGACCAACCAAGCAATCAAGTAGTTGGATCATGTCTCGGATGTCGCGACGCCACCCGCACATCAGAATCTTCTCCTTCGTCTCAGTCTTCGATGGCGAAATAGGCAACGTTCCTTCATCAATGCTCGCCGGCTCACATGCCTTGTACGTGTCGTCATCTTCCGCGAGAACCATGATTTGGTCGCCCTTCTCGACAATGGTGCTGAAATCAGGAAATATCATCACCTCTCCGTTCTTTCGCTTGATCCCAAGAGGTGTTGCATCTGGGAATCGCTCATAGAGGCCTCGAAAAGGAACTCCGACGCATTCTGGCCATTCCTTAAAGTAGAATTCGTTTCCTTCAAACCCGAGCAAGCAGGAAAAGACGCGGGCGAGTCCAGGTGAACGCGCCGCCATCAAGACGAGACGCCCAATGACGTCGTGAGATACCAGAATCTCCACATCCTTTCCTCCCACGAGACGAACGAGTGGCTCATTGTCAATGTCACGAAGCTCAGCCACGATATGTCCTGACAGCTGAGAAGAAATTGATACCCACAGACAGTCAGCACATAGTCACACAGAGATAACTAGCAACATCGGTAGGTGGCAAGCAGGTCGAACCTCTGGTAGTGTTTTTAAGCTTAGCACAGTGCGCAGGACAGCGGCGTCAGAGCGGTCAGCATCTCCCGATGAGTTCGCCATGATGATTATACTCCGTGCGCGGTGAGCAGCGACCTTGATGAGGTCGATCGAAAGCAGCGACGTCCCGGTGCGAAAAATCACCTTGGTGCCGCGCAGTTCTTCTGGCGGCAAGTGCGACGCCAGCTCAACCTCTAATTCTTCTTTCTCCGTCTCTGCGAGGACAACAATGACGCCACCTTTCTCGCTCGCGTTCGCCAAGCAGATCTGGCGAATCAGCGAGATGGATTTGTCCGTCCAGCCAAGCATGAGCTGTACAATCAAGTAATTGCATTGTTAGAAGGCAACCAATCCATGAGAACGGTTGCTCGGTAGTTCATTTCAGGTAGCAAAGCACTCACCGTGTGTCCGTCTTCGGCAACACGACTCTTTCCTTTCTTTAGACTATCCATTTTGTCGCGAATGCCGTCGACAACGAACCCCATGATCACGGAGAAGTATAGAATCCCGACCAGGGTCGTCATCACGCCAATAAATCGTATTCCCTAATGCCACAGCCAGTCACGTTAGCCTAACTTTGTGGAACAGCTTCCGTGGTGTTCAAGATCGAACTCTTACCGCTTTTGTAAGTCCCGTATGAGAACCAGGGTCGGCCAAGTACGTCCACGACTCCCAGATCCTTTCCGAGAAGAGCGTTTTCGGCTGGCTTGCCTTCAGCACACACCCACCGATGAGCGTGAGCACGAGACCCATGCATCCAAGCGAGAGTGTCTGCCCTTTCCTCGTCGAGATGTACTGGTCGACAAAGTACGCGAGTCGATCCAGCACAGAGTGCTTGCCCGGCTGCTTGCGCTTCTCAATGAGCGCGTTCTGCTTTGCCAACGTCGATGCTTTGCTCGGATTGTTATTCAGTAACCCTTGCGACGTCCCTACTCTCTTCAGCGTCGTACCTCGCGCGAGCTGGTATTTCTCTGAGCTCGCAATCGACGAGGACGACAGCGGGTCATGACTCGGCTGCTGACTCTTCTTTACCATGGGCTTGTCCAGGAAGCCCGGGTCGCCGATCGCGATGATATTGGGCAAGCTGTCGTTCTTGAGCGGCGCGACAAGGTCCGTGTCGGGGACTTCCGGCTCAAGTGCGTCGCCCACGGCGCCGCTCAAGTGGTGCACGACTGTTTCATTCAAACCGATCCTCTTCACCTCGTCTTCCACGGGCAGCACCTTCAAGTGGTTCATGCTCTCCTGCTCTTCTTCGTCCCACGTACTCAAAACCGAGCCAAAGTGAAGGGCGCCGACCTGCACGTGGCGCAGCGAAATGGTGGTCCAGACGGAACCGACGACAGCAACCGCACTTGTGCTGCCTCCAGACAACGCATCCGCGTGAATGGTGTAAGTCAAGAGGTGCCAAGCGTCGACCGTCGGTGTCTCACCACGGTAGCATTCGCACTAAGAGCGTAACGGGTGCCATCATTACGATCGGTGCCATAGATAGAGTGAGCGTGCAGAAATAGCTTGCTGGGCTGGGGCGTTCTCCGTGGCGTCTAACAAGGAGAGGCATTGGTGTAGTTCGTTAGAAATGACGCACATGCTCATGCAGCTCACACACGTACAAGCCAAGCGCTCGAGTTTCTCTGCTGTTGACGTGCTGGGTTCCGCAATGACCCCATCTCCACAGCAACTTTGCGACTTCAACTTCATTGTGGACACTTTTGATTGGCTGAAATTATATCTAAAGTACGCCGTAATTGGTAGAATTTGTTTTGATCCGAGAAATCCAAATCTCCTACAAATTGCCGGCAGCACAAAAGCCAAAAAGCAAAAAGCAACCGGCACAGCAACCACGCAAAGACCAGTAACGATGTCGCACTTGACCACCAAGATGTACAAGCTCTCAGCACCGCTGCAGGGCTTGCTGGGCAAGACGGAGCTCTCGCGCCCCGCCGCCATCAAGGAGTTGTGAGTCTGCGCTCTTTGTGTGTCTTGTATGCTCGCTGTAGTTGGTTGGCTGTACTGATCTCTGTGCACATGTCTGGATGTGTACAGCTGGGTATACGTGAAAGAGCACAAACTGCAGGACCCTGCGGACGGCCGCGTCATCCGCCCCAACCAGGAGATGAAGGATGTGTTCAAAGTGAACAGCGACATCAAGTTCACGCAGGTGATGGGGCTTATTTCCAAGCACCTTGAAAACCCCGCCGCGTCCGCGTAAGTAGCCAGCAACAAGATCGCTGCGAAGAGCTACAGACAGATGTACCCTGGAGAATGGACGCAGAGAAGGATCACGTGAGTGCTTCATATATTTTCTGTGTTGTACGTGGTCGCCCACTCCTCAGGGTAGCATGAAGCGATGAGGAAGCAGAGGCGTTGATGTAAGTATATGAATGAATAAGGACTGGAAGCAACAACCCCTGTACGTATATTTCCATCTATCTCTGTGGTGTTCAAGCTCAAATCTCGGTCGTGAGCACTCCCTCTTCGTCTAAATAGGTGCGCGGCTCGAGCGCAGCGCCACTGTCGCCCGCGTCTCCATGCAGCTGCTGGATGTCGTGGCTCGAAAGTCCGCGCACTTCGTCCAACATACGATCCATGAACCGCTGGCTCTCCTCAAGATCACTTGCGGTCATCGACCGGCCACCGAGAAGCTCATCCGCCGCCATGAGATGATGGTGGTGATGGTGACTTTGGAGGTGATGATGATGATGGCTGCTAAGCTGCTGCTGGTGGTGCATGTCGATAATGCTATTATGGAGCTCTGATTGGTGCTGCTGCTGGTGCAGCCCAGTCATTGGGCCGCTCAAATCGCTACCGACAGCCGCAGCATGGAGACTGTGGCTCTGGGAGTCATACACCAACAGCGAAGCTGACGACGGCATCGCCTTGCGCTTCTTCACCTTCTGCGAGCGAATTGTGCGACCGCAGAACTGCGACGCGAAGAGGTCAAACGCCTCCATGGAGATCGCCGAAAACGCGTTCATGAAGTCATCGAGCGGCTTCGAGTACTGCATGTTCTGCTTCCCGACGCCGCGCCGCTCCTTGTCTTTCACCTCGACCATGCTTTCCATGAGCCCTTCGAAGACCGGGTGCGTGCGGAAGTTGCCAAAGACGCCCATGCGCGCAAACTTGAGCCAAAAGACCGCTTTCTTCTTGTCGTCATTCCCCTTGAGCTTCACGAGCTGATAGAGCGCGCGAAAGGACGCGTTCTTTGAGAGCTTGCGTAGGAACGGGTCGCTCTCCGTGTACGTGCTGGGCATGTACTTGACGTTCTCGAGGTTCTTTGGCGTCTTGGCGCGGCTGAGCACGCTGCGGAAGTTCGGCACGGACTTCAGATCGCGACACGCGCGACACACACCGCTTTTCGACGTCTTCTTGTCCGTGAACCGCTGGCAGCGCAGGCTGCGCACACAGTTGCCGACCTTGTCGACGCGCCAGAGACACTCGCTGAAAACCGCGTCCTGGAGCATCTGCTTCTGAGTCTCGTTCAGCTTCTCGACGATCTTCACGGTCTTCTCGTGACCAAACACGTGCGGGAAGAGCTCTTTCGCGATCACGTACTTGGGACGGCTGCCGCCGATGATCTGCACCGCGATCTTCACGAAAGTCTGCACTTTTTCGTCGCGCAGCCCCGTGCAGGGCATGTTTTCCATCGGCGGCACGCGTGTGGGCTCAGCTGTCGCTAGAGAAGAAGATGGGTCTTCGCCGGCCTGTTCGTCTACGAACTCATCGTTATCTTCAGGGTGTTCATCCGTCATGTGCTGATTCTCTGCAGCAGTCGACGAGCTCTCGTGACCGGGCTCCTCCTGTGCAAGTCGGTTGTCCTGCTGTTGCTGATGCTGGTGATGATGAGACGACGACGACTCCAAGAACTGCTGCTCGGAGCGCTCAGAATCAACGTGGGACGACGTCGTGAAGGAGCTCAAGTCTACGTCTTGGATGTCGTTGATCGAGAGACTCGGCATGAGACTCCCGCTGGACGCATCCAGCAAACTCGCGAAGCCTTCGGTCTGGCCAAGCGAGCTCGAGGCGTCGTACAGCAAGTGGTGGTGCTGGCGCTGGTGTTGCTGTTGCTGTTCGTCGTCAATGTGCATCTCCTCCGCTGACCGATCGCCCTCATTACCACTGTCACTGACCGCAGCGTAGCTGCTAGTGGTGTTGTGATCCTCAAGTGATGCGGGTGGTGGCAGTGGCTCCATTCCAGACGTCTGGCTTTTTCGCTTGCGTCCGCTAGCGCTGAGCTGCAGCACCTTTTGCTTGCGGCCGCAGAGGTGGTGCTGGAAAAAGTCGCACGCGTCGGGCGAAATCTCGGACACGCTGCGCATGAATGCATCCAGGTGCTCGCTGTAGAACATGTTTTGCATGCCCACGCCGCGGCGTTCCTTGTCCTTGAGCGCAGCCATGGACTCGACGAGTCCAAGTAGCGCCGAGTGCGCGTCGAAGTCGCCGTTGATGCCCATCTCGGCCATGTCGAACCACATGTTGAGCGCGCTGTCGTCCGCGATATCGGCGAGCGACAGGTCGCGCAGGACGCGCGCGTACTCCTCATCCATGTTGAACTCGGCCTCGAGCGCCGAGAAGACGCGACTCGAGCAGAATTTTCGGTTCAGCGGGTTGCGCTGCGTCTTGGCCTTCTTGGCCGTGAACGTCGCGGCCGTGCGCAGACTCACGTTCGAGCGCAACTCGTCGCAGCTCGCGCACACCGACTCGCCGCGCGCCGTGTCGATCATCCCGCGGCAATCAAGGCTGCGCACCGAGTTACCGTCCTTGTCGATGAACCAAAGCGCTTCGGCTTCAATCGCGTCGTGGAGCAGCAGCTTCTCCTCGCGGGACAGCTGGCTGGAGATCTTGAGGCGCTCACCACTACGCCCATTTTTACTACTATCATTACCACCGCCACTCCTTTCTTCACCTTCACCTGGAGTAGCTGCTGGTGACTTCAGCTCGGAGTACAGCTGTGGAAAGAGTTCCTGGGCAATCTTGTATCGAGGCCGCGCGCCGCCAGTCAGGTGAACCGCCGACTCGACAAAGA
Organism: Globisporangium cederbergense; assembly: GCA_023334245.1. NCBI lineage: Eukaryota > Oomycota > Peronosporomycetes > Pythiales > Pythiaceae > Globisporangium > Globisporangium cederbergense. Next base: position 4,668 of record JAASGO010000185.1, on the reverse strand, counting down.
GATTCATCTTCTCATCACAGAGACCTGGACATGGGAGGATGTTGCGCGCCTGGGCCACGTCCCAGTGGATTTCGCTTGGGAAGCTCTTCTTCTTGAGGCGAAACGCGGCGCCACTATTGTCAGCAGCCGACGATGAGAACGAGCGCTGCTTGTGCTTGTTGCTCATGGAGAGGTTCTGTCGTAGTGATGGTGCATACGAACTCGATGTTGTCGACCGTCTGCTGTTGTTGTTACCACTGGTTGCGGAATATCCCGGTGTTTTCTTCTTGGACGACGGCGTCTTGCTCTTCTCTGTCACGTGTTCAAGGAACTTGCTGATTACCCACGAACCAGAGAGCACGATGAGCTTCGAACACTTGCACTCGACAATGAGCCCGTCAGGCGTGATGCGGCTGAAGTGCGGATGGCTCTGGAGCACCAACGCGGCGTCGTACTGTCGTTGTCGTTGACGCGCGTGCTCTGCTACTGCCTCCATCTCCGTGCCTCCGCTTTCTGTCGTCGTCTCAGGCATCGTCTCGAGAGATGATGATGATGGCGGTGGTGATGAAGCAGCAGAAGGAGGGAGAATGGACCCGTCGAGCGCGACTCCAAACGCAGCAACGAGGACTTCGTGAAGAGGGCGAAGTGCGTAGTCGCTCTTGCTCTCATTGGACCTCGTTGGTGATGGTGACGCGGTATTTGCGTCGTCTGCAGTTGACACCGCTGGTGTTGACGACAGTGGTGCATCTGTCCCACCATTTGCTGTCCCTGTCGTCACATCCTGCACATCTCGACTTAGAACTTCGCTCCCAGTTCCGCTAGCCGGAGCTTCGATCTGTTCACCTGGTACTGCTTCACTGGAGTCTGATACTGCTACTGGCGCATTCTCGTTTCCATTGTTATCTGCGCCAATGGCTACTGAGGCGACCGAGTCAGCTGCCTCACTGGGACTCGCTTGCGGCGTTTTTACCGCCACTCTTGGTACTACCAACGCCGTGGTGTTGATGCTGTTGCTGCTATTGCTGCTGGCAGTCTTTGGTCTCTTGCGCAGGAACGTGCAGTTGCGGCTCACGATGTGCTGCTCATACTTGAGGATGTACCACGGTGGGTTCAGGCGCACAACGCGGCCGCACTTGCACGTAACCTGGCGGCCGTCGGCCGAGACCGCGTCGACGATCGGGTGCTCGCGGATTTTCTTCATCTTGTCCTCTCGTCGCGAGTAAAACACCACGTCACGCGAGGCGTCGTACGCGTTTGTGGTTGATGCCGTTGTTGATACTTCAGGCACTTGACTCTCTGCAGATGAGCTGTTCACTTGTTCATCGCCATTGGAGTTGGCCCCTTGGCGCTGTTGCGGAGTCGACTGAGATTCTGCTGACGCGTCCGCCCCCACCGTATTTGCATTCGCATTCTGCTGGCCTTGCGCTGCTACTAGGACTGTGGAACTCGATGCTGCTTGCTCAGGTACTGACGAGGACATCATAGTCGCATTCTCACTGGCGTCACGCTCAGCTCTCGTGAGGAACGCCTGGATCTGGAGCGCGTTGAGCTCCATGCTCATGCCCATGTGCGTCAAGTCCGCACCCGCGGTCATGGTCGCCGCCATCGAGTTCATCGAGATGTCCGTGCTGCCCAATCCAAAGTCATCGGCTGTCACGTGGTCTCCGTCCTCGATGATGTTGATCGCGTCGTCACCGTTACCGACACTGTCCATTGCGAAGAACATGCCGATGGTCGTCGATGATGATGATGATGATGGCGCCGCCGACGGCTCGGCGGCTACCGGCGGAGATGTCGCTCGCTCTGGAGCAGCGCTGCCGCTTGCAGCTTCGGCAGTAGAAGCCACCTCTGCAGAGCTTTGGGCGACTGCATCCTGCTCGGCAGCTCTGGCGTCGTGGAGCTCTTCGCGACCGCCAGCTTCGTCCATTCGACCAAAATGTCTAAATTGTCATCACAGCTCCAACTACCAACGTTTCAACCGAAATGATAGAAAAAAACTAGGGCAATCGCATGTGTAGCGGCAGTGCTCCGAATAAAGGACGCCGCCTTTGACATGCCTTTTAGGGTATTGGTTTTGAAGGGCCGTAGACAACAATATAGGGTATACGGGTTATCATCATCAAAATATCCGTGGACATTTCTCCGAACCGTGTGCGCTAGAACGAGCAAGCTCTTCTCGCGCACGTTTCTTCTTCAACGCTGGGAACTATCCGCGACTAAAAGCCTCCAGTCTTCCCAGACCTAGTAGCTTGCACTTGAGAAGAGAGAGGATGTTTCGAGCAGCATTGACGTCTCGATTCCAGAAGTTCGCCTTGCAAGAACTGGTGGGACAGTGCAGATCGTTTCTGGGTTTCTTCAAGACGTCTTCGTAGTCTTTGGTCTTGGCCGGGAGAAGAGCTTGTTCAAGTGGCGAGCGGCAGTTCGAACGCAGCTTGCTTGTTCAGTACTCATCGATGGGAACCACGGTAGCTCGCTTCTTGAGTGCTTTCTGGAATCCCTTCACTGGACTCGGGGCGTGGCCGGAGATCCCGTCACGGTGACTCTAATCTCCGTATCCCACGAGAATTCTCGAACTTGCAACCGGCACGATGCGTTTTGCCATAGCGCTCACTGCCTTCTCTTTCATCCTCGACTGGAAGAAGCGCCACTTCAAAAGCGCGTTGTCGACACAGAACTCGAGCAAAAAGTTGACATTTCTCCAGAAGATCTTCAGACACCACAGATACTTCTCGAAGCTGGAGATTTTGTAAGAAGGAATCCCGGCAATCACTCTGGCGTAGCGCTTCTTGCACTTCTTCAGGTTCTCGTGCCAAAATCGCGCCTTGTTCATCCCAGCAACGTGTCTGTACTCCTTCGTGCTAATCGAGTGGACTGTCTCGGCGCCGACTTGACGCGGAGTTCGACTGCCGTGCGTTGTCTTCGTCTTCACTTTCTTCATGTCCTCACTCACGTCAGTAGACAACGACCGCATCTTAGGACCGATCGCGATCAGCGCGTCTACCTCGTAATCGCTCGGGAGAAAACGCCACTCCTCGTCGAACGCGTCTCCATTCTTCGTCCGTTGGGTCCTCAGCTTCTTCTTGCCATTCTTTGTCTCTGACTTCGGTCGCGTCAGAAGCACCGAGGCGCTGTACCCGTTTGTCATGATCTGGTTTGCGAATAGTCGACTTGCGAACGGAGATTTCGACTCGTGGTCCATCTCATCGAGCACCCACTTGGAGATCACGACGTTTGGAGCCATGGTCTCGAATTGAGAAACCGCAAATACTCTGCGCAGGAACAGCTCTTTCTTCTTGCAGATTTCTTCCTTGGACTGCAGCACCTTCCCGAACTTCGTCAGAGGAATGTCGAGTGGATTTCTTCCGTCTGTCTCCTTGAAGATCCGCGCACAAAACCCTTGGAGCGTCGACCCGTTGATCACAATGTGTGTGGCCGAGTACGAACTGGAGTACGGCAGAAGAGAGAACAACCGGGTGCCTTTTTTGTTCGGGTCCTTCAGCTGCGACGCTTCCACCTTCCGCAAGATCTCGTACAATTTTGAAATATAGTACTTTAAGCTGTCCTCGATGATGTTCTCATGGGGTATGGAACCTAGCCACGCGCGAAGCTCGATCTCGTCGTCTTCGAATCCGCTGTCTTCCGCGCGGTAGCAGGCTCGAATCAGTCGCTTGACTTCCAGCGCGGGAACCGTCCTCTCAGTCCTCTGTTCGAGCAGGAGACGCGCGTACATGGAGAGTCGTTTTTCGAAATGCAGGACGGCCATGTTTTCAGTGTTGATTCGCATCTGGCCTGCGAGCTGGGGTATGTCGTTGCCATCGTACTCCAATTTCGGGATGTTGTAGCATTTGGTACTCTCGCGCTCCGATCGATACAGCCGCACCGTCTCCCGCAAGCATTCATCCACCGATCGCGCTGGTTTCCTCTGCCGGTCCACCTTGATAACTTTCTCTACCTTCGGTTTTGCCATTCGGATTCCGGTTGAGTGTGCACCCTGGCAACACCAGGTGAAGAACGTTTGATCGAGGATCGGGAACTCGATGTCGTTCTCCAGGCAACGGAGTACGTGGAGGTTGGCGATGTGCCATGCTTCCAGCTGGACTTGCTTGAGGACGATACAGGTGCGCTGGATCTCTGCAAGCATGTCTGGATCTTTGCACACGCGAGAGAGCTTGCATACCACGGTGATGTTCTCGCACTTGACGGAGAACTCCTTCTCCTCGGCCGTCTTCTTGCGCTTGCCACTCATGGCGAGAAATGACGAATGAGAGAATGAAGAATGCGCTTTGTTGGATGCGCAAATAAGAAAAGTCAACCTCATTCACAATTTGATATTGTCTGACCACTGCAATGTTTTATAGAAATCCTGCTCTCTTTGTGATTCGTGTCTATATCAATCATTTCATTTTTGACTAGTGTCCGGTTGTCCGAGGCGAACGACAGAGTTCGCAACCTGATCTACGTTCTGCTTGATCTATACACATTCGAATCTGAGCTTTGCATCAAGCTGGACGTCTGTAAGAGAGATGCTGTACACGACAGCACCCAACACGCCCTCGCACGCTTAAACACAAACCCCCATTCCATCACTCGCGTATGAGGCGAGTCCTCCTTCTCGATACCAAAAACCACACATCACTCGATCAACACAGAATCTGCCAGCGACGGCAGGTGCACGCAGGCTACGTGAAT
>JAASGO010000184.1:0-38858 GCA_023334245.1 Globisporangium cederbergense | reverse complement strand
CGCCGACGCCGACACCAGCGACCAGCGCCACACCACAGGAGCTTCATGCGATTGCAATCGCTGGTGCGCTCGCGCCGTCCTTCGAGACGTACTTGGGCGTCCCGCCGGCGTTCGTGATCCAATGCGCGCGCTCGCGCACCGAGGCTGCGCTGCTTTACGAAGTCACGAATGTCGCGCTCGAGATGGATGTGCTGCTGGAGAACGTACGCGAGCAGCTGCACGACCGCTGGCGGATCAGCGATTGGCTACTGCGGAGTAATGTGGCGGCTGAACGCAGCAAGAAGGCGGCTGTGATGGCCATGGACACGGCGCTGCTGGCGCTCCAGCGTACGTACTTGCTTGCTAAGTGGCTGTCGTACTTCAACTCGGGCGGCATGAGGCTTACATTGACGCCTTGAATGGTGATGTGTGCATGTTTGCGTAATTTGTCTATAGAACAAGCGCATGGCGTGACGGAGCGCAACTTGGTGCTGCTAATTGAGCACTTCCACACATGTCTGCAGAAGCTCTTCGACCTGCAGGTATAACTTCTCTCAACTGCAACCATCATCAAGCAACGACATCAAGCCAGGTGGCCACTTCGCTTACAAACTGTGGCTTCTTGTCGCTCGTTAGTTCCCACTGATGCAGTGCATTGAGACCAACGAGGTCGCGGCTGGCGAACTCGAGGAATTAGGCAACCTCGAAACAGCAGGACAGCGGAGGAAGCTGTACGTTCCGACTTTTCTAGCGGCTGGCTAGTCATAGCTGCTGACAGCTTGAACTGTAGGCTCACTCTTGTATGACAATTGGACATTAGACTGGAGGTACAAGTCGCGCTGCTCGAGAGACTGCAGGCGCTTCAGAGAGAAGACGCGATCCCGTTGGCGAGCAAGTTGGTGACTGCGGCGCAGCTGCAACAGCACCAGCACAGCGTCGTGACGAGCGTCTGCTGGCCAGCAGCCTCCAACTCCGAAGAGAGGTGCGTCCAGGTTTTAGTAATAATATGGGTATAGAGTGAAGCGTAGGCTTACACGATTGTGCCATTGATCACAGCAGGCGCTCGACAATGGACGACGTGCGCCTGAGTTCGTCCTCGGGCTCGATGCACTCGGCGTTCTCTGCATCTTCTGCTGCTGACGAGCAGAGGCGGCGTCTAGAGGACGCGGAGGTCCTGAATCGGACGCTCACGGACCACGAGCTCCCTCCGGATGACGACGTCAATGCTGATCAAGAGCACCTGGCAGGAAACAGAAAAGACCACGCTAGTGCACATGAGGACGGAGGACCAGACAAGCGCCGTCTGAGCCAACAGAGCAACCAGAGCGACTCGACTCCTCGTTCACAAGCTGCTCCTGCGTCTGCTGTTGCTGATGGAGACAGAGAAGTGGACCTGAGTGGCAATCGTCCCAGTGACCACGCGCTTTCGGAATCGGTGTATTGAGGTAATCGAAGCTATGTAGCGATGCTATCTGGCTGTGTATGATTTGTGGGGCGCTCTTACGTGCCAAGGCCTGTGACTATTGGACTAGGTCAGCTGAAGAGACCTGTCGCGTCTCGAGAGCTTTCGCGTTGGAAGCAGTAGAGCTCTGGTTCTCGCTCTGAGTCTTTAATGGCGAAGGTTTGTTGGAGTCGGGGTCGATGTAGTGGCGCTTGCCCCTGTGCGCGTCCATGTACAGCAGCATGTTCTTCCGCGCCACTTCCTTCGTGGCGTCGCGCGTCTTCCACAAGTCACGCTGGGGGTGATCAGAGACATGAGTGAGCGTGAGCTATGCTTATTTGCCTGGTTCGTTCGTGCCTATAGACACCACGCACCTCCTTCGCCTTGCTCGTATGCATCGCCTCGTGCAGTCGCTCCTCCAGTTCCCAGCAATACCGCTGCCACTTCTCTTTCTCGCCCACCTGGCTGCAACGGTCGCCAAATCCCAGCAACACAGCCAAGGTCAGTCAGTCAGTTCCTGAGTCCCAAGCACACAGTGAAGCCAAGTGACGGTTGGCTTACTCTTCAACGAGCGCTCGCAGATCGACGGCAGCGTGTGTGACCGTAGTGAGCTCTCTCTCGGCTTTCAGGAATCTCCGCGAGAACTCGTCAGCTGAGCGCAGAGTCATACATATTGCAATTGATGACCTTGTGATGATGAAGTTGCAGTGGGCGAAGAGCGAGAACTAACCTTTTTCGCTGGCGTCGCGGAGCTTTGCGTGCGCCTGCGAGTGCTGCTGCTGCATCTTGGTAATCTCCGCGTCTTTGCAGTCCAGCGACGCCTTCGTGGACGCAAACGCCTCGCGCAGGCGTGTGTTGGCTCGCTAGTGAACGAGGGACCGTCAGTCGAACAACGAGAAACAGAAATGCAAACCTCGACACCACAGACCAGCATCTTACCACTTTTTCGTTGACTTCATTCTGTAACTTGACACACTCCGCTTGGAATGCCTACGGATACGTCATGATAGGAGGGAGTAAGCCTGTTGTATTGTTCAAATCGCAATGCAAGGTGAAGAAGAAATGCGGAACACTCACCTCGGTATCATGCGTGCACTGTAGGAGTTTCGCGCTGCACTTGGCGACTGCCACTGCCAGAGTCTCATCGGAGCCTGTTCAAAGGGTTGGAGACGACTATTAGCCAACTCTGGCCGAGCAAAGCATACCCTAGTTGTGTCGTACCAAAGGAAATCCCGAGTGCTCGTAAATCTCGCTGGAGGTTTGCCACACCGTCGCCTCCGTCGTACAGGGAGAGCAAAAGCTCCGGACTCCGAGCTTGGCTCTTTACTGGAGGCGCAAGGCCAAGAAGCTCGTCGATTTCTTGTCCATGAGCTGCGCTCAGTTTGTCCTGATTCACAATGTGAGTACAAAGGTTAGTTATGATCAACGACGGTCAAACGAGATTCCCTTTTGTGCTTGTGTGTCCCACTTTGAGTTGCATCCACTCGAGATCTGAGAGCTCTCCGTCCTGGTCCTGATCGAACAAGCTCCAGATCATCTTGACTCCTGCAAACCCCCATTTCGGATGTGCTCTCGGTGCCTGATAGCAAGCATATCAATTCAGTACATATGTGTTTTGAACTCAGCAATGTGCATATGTTGTAATATAAAGAGCAACCCTCTTACGTGCGTCACTGGCTGAGCGTGGACTGGTCGACAGACTGGGAGTCGTTCCACTTCATCCAGGAGAAACTGGAGGCTCTGCTGCTTCTCTTTCTGCATTGCGATACAGGTCAATACACTCAAACTATCTAATAGGAGCCTCATAGATAGTAACCTGAAAAGAGATATGCTGACGTACCATTCCCACTTCGAGCTCTCGGAGTTTGATCTCTTGCTCGTAGATCGTTTCCTTGAGCGTCTCGAGCTCCTGGTACACGGCTCGCGTCTCCAAATAGAACGTCTGGGCTCCCAAGTGAGTTCGAAGGTGCGTCAGTCGACAAATTAGTGCTTCATGTCCACAGTACAGTAGAGCTTTTGCCTTCGTGCAATGTACAGTTCTACCTTCATGCCCTGGATATGACGACATCCTTTCTAGCTCCCATCCATATGCGCACATTCAGATCGTTTAGTTAGATAGCTTCGCAACGGGCATTGTACATCCGGAAAGCGATCAATACCCAGCAGTAGAGAAAGAGCTCTTTCGCGCCGCACTCCGAGCAGCAGTATCGTGACAGCTTCTTGATCGTCTCCCTGCGGCAGCCAGTAGCAAGGAGTGGGTCAAGCGGTAGCGGCACTGGTGTCCTTTAGACACACAAGTTCACCATGCTAAACACACAGTCAGACCAAACATGGGTACGTACGAAGCAGACGGTGGGGCATTCGTCGCCATGATGTGCGGACTGTTTGTGATGCCAACGTATTTCACTCGTCTTGGTCTGCGTTTCACAGCCGAATGGAGCTGCTCAGGGACGCGAAACGTCGTCAACGGTTCTCTATACAAGAGCATTTCTCTACAAGAACTTGCTTGTCAAAACAAGGGAATGCTGCAGTGTCTGTACCTTTATTAGTAAACTTCTATTGAATGTTGTAAGGATCGGATTGATAAAGCAATTTAATTAGAAGATTCCAGTAAATCACGAGCGCACCTCAGCTGCTGTACTCATCGATCAGATTAGTACAGCAAGAACGCCAAAGCGTTCAACTGCGTGCAGCGCGCGCACCAGAACATGCTCGAGAACATCCCGTTGTACTTGGGTATGCTTGTGAGCTCGGCGCCGTTCCGCCCCGAGATCGCGGCCGGCGCCGGACTTGTGCGTCTCCTCGGCCTCGTGTTCTACGTGCGCGGATACGCGAGCGGTGACCCGACCAAGCGCTTGCAGGGCGCATTCGGTGCGTGCTATTGCATATCATTGCATGGTGCGTGTTCCTTTTTTGGTGTCAACTAGTTTTAATAGTGTTGCTGTGTCTCAATTGTTTCGTATAGGCTACCTGGGCTTCTTCACGTCGCTTGGTCTCACCATTGAAGCTGGTCTTCGCATCACGGGACTCATTTAGATAGACATACCTGAGCTCCCAGTGAAGCAGTGTGTAGTAGCAGAAGCCACCCAAGTGCTCATACTGTAGCCTCATTTTACATTGCATACTAACCTCGTCAATCAACATTTTGCATCCATGAAATGATCTTCGCTATTCATGATATGCTGTTGGTCAGTTGTCGCAGTGGTTGGAGTACCTTCGATCTCCTCTTAAATACAGGACGCGATCATGTTGCGACCCGTCAGACCCAAACGACTTCCTCATATCTACTTTCGCCTCTTCAAGCTCATATCGCCAGCACTACTACAGTTGCATCCAGTGAACAATGGTAAAGATCGTGCTGCTCCCCGGCCATGGCTATATCCCGCTGCTCGCAGTCGGCACGACGTTCGTGAACTTCTGGGCTGGCATGGAGGTCGGCAAGGCGCGTAAGAAGTACAACATCCTCTATCCGCAGGTACGTCGATGATTGATTCCCTCCTTGTACTATGTGGTGTTAGTATCAAGAACTGATTTCCTTGTTCGCGCACTTGCTACCAAAGATGTACGCTGAAAAGAGTGACAAGAATGCCAAGGAGTTCAACTGCGTGCAGCGCGCGCACCAGAACGTGCTTGAGCAGCTCCCGATCTTCTTCACGCTGCTTTTCACATCCTCGTAAGAGCCTCCGTGTGGTTCTGCATGCAGCAATACCACGAAAACCTACTAATCGCTAACGATTGTTTTGTCTCCAGTGCATTCCGTCCCGGCATTGCTGCCGTCGCCGGCGTGGTGCGCATCGCCGGCTTCATCGTCTACGTGCGTGGCTATGCGAGCGGAGACCCGAAGAAGCGGATGCAGGGCAGCTTCGGTACGATCGATCGTTTCTGTGAGGATTCACGTTGGCTGACATAAACATCTATGTCTAACCTTCTGGGCTTCTGCTGGTCATTAGGATACCTGGGCTTGCTCGTGTCGCTTGGTCTCTCCATCGAGGCGGGGTTGCGCATCACCGGCGCTATCGAAGACTGACAGGAGCGATGTACAGCGTTTGCGGTAGGAGTATCGGCTGCACACACGAACGTCTTGCTTTACAGCGTCGATACTGCATGGCACATACACACACAAATACACACGATCCTGTTCCTGCATAGAGCTCTTTGCAAAAGATCCATTTTGGGCATAGACTTTTGTGACCAGCCACAAAGGAGTTTGTCCATTTTACAAACACTCCTTTTGATTGTCGCGCGAAGGTGAAGGTTCAAACCATAAACATGTCTGTTTGGAAAGTTGGCACAATCACTGCTCGCAGTAGAAGATTTACTTGGAATTTGTTTGTGGAGCTGTCCAAGTAGCTCTCAATATAAGACCATGTTATGCCTCGTCCAGATGATCGAAGAGCACCACCAGATCACTTTCTTGTACCGCCGTTGCATACCCTTAAGCTAGTAGCAGCAGCAGTAAAATTCCATCAAGTCGCAACTCCATATGCACTCCTAAGCTCAACCGCAAAGCTAAGCTCAACCGCATCAGGACCCGATCCCAGCATCAGTGCCACCACTCAGTCCAAGCAATAGCCGAATTCGTGCTCCAACCGGAGTATGGCTGCATCCTGTTCTTTGTCATGTTCACCGTTTTCGTGAACTTCTGGGTCTCCCTAAAAGTCACCGCCGCGCGCAACAAGCACAGCATCGAGTACCCGCAGGTAGCGTATATTTCTACACGCACTCCTGCTAATGACGAAATCACGTGGGAAATGCAATTGTTGCGCGAAGGTCGCGTGTATAGCATAATGTGTCCATAAACATCAGTCTTGTCAAATTTAGCGCAATCATTGCTCTTAATAGTAGCTACGCTTTCGATTTGTATGCCAGAGGTACTTCAAGCAGTCCTCTATACAAGGCCCATCGCGGTGCAACTTTTGATATATGACGGTAGATCACCGGGAGGGATCCGCCGCTGCAAGGAGGAGGGGCCGCGTGTCTGCCCGCTCGCGTCCGTTCGCTCACGCACTCACAAATCTATTCGCTCAAGAAGATCTTCTAGCCAAGCGCCCTCCTCGCCAGCACCAACACCAACGCAAGCAAGCATCAAAGCCATAATGATCCCATTTGTGCTGCAGCCCGAGCATGGCTACATCCCACTGCTCGTCGTCGGTATGGTCTTCGTGAACGTTTGGGCCGCCATGAAGGTCGGCGCCGCGCGCAAGAAGTACGACATCCAGTACCCGCAGGTGAGCCTTTTGATACATAGTTCCTGAGTGTTCTGTTGTATCTACGTCGTGGGTGGTGCTGACGATACTGTTGGTGCGTGTGTTTTTAGATGTACGCAGAGAAGAGCGACAAAAACGCCAAGGCGTTCAACTGCGTGCAGCGCGCGCACCAGAACATGCTTGAGCAGCTCCCGATCTTCTTCGCGCTGCTCATCGCATCCTCGTACGTTTTATTAGTGAACTGTCGAGTATTGCTACTCTGGAACGCGCTGATGGGGGCAAGGTGCTAACGGTATCTTTTGTTTGTTTTGTGGCGGTTGACCAGTGTTCTTCGTCCGCAGATTGCCGCGATCGCGAGCCTTGTGCGCATCTTTGGCTTTATCGTGTACGTGAGCGGCTACGCCACGGGTGACCCGAAGAAGCGCAGCCAGGGAGCGTTCGGTACGTCGGCTCATTGTTGTTGCAATCACTCATGGGGATTTTGTATCGACTCTCAGCTCTCTCTCTCTGCTACAGGCTACTTGGGCCTGCTCACGTCAACCGGTCTCGCTGTTGAGGTCGGTCTGCGCATGCTCGAAATCATTTGAGTTGCCTGTTCTTCGCCACTGTGCAGGCAGTCAGCCGCTGTCCACGTGCAAGTAGTGTTGATAGCAAGATCCACCATTGCATTTGCATCGTTCCAGATCCGCATTTGTTTCTTTGATTGTAAGCCTAAAAAGAAAAAAGAGGGTTTCTATAGAAAAGTAGAGCCACCGTACGCTAAGATCGCTTTCCCGATGTTGCGTTGTTAACTACCAAGAGTGCATCCCCAACAGCAGCATCTATAACGACACGTCTGTTCCAATCCCCTCCGTTCATGTGTGTGCAGATGGCGTTGTGCGCCGAGACTGGTACTGTGCGCGCACAGGTAGCCACACTGCCGCTCGTCGTCCAAGCGATCAGTGAGTGCCTCGACTACAAGTTCTGGAATTTGCTATGCGCCTGCGAAGCCAACCTGTCTCTTTGAGGACTACTTGAGCGAGACCTGGGAAGCGACCGCCAGTGGGGACACGCGCATTACGCAGCTTCTACTTGAGAATGATGAACACGACCTGGATCTACGCGAAGGATTCGAGATTACGGTCAGAAAGGGCGATCTCAAGATGGCCGAGTGGATTCGCAGCACTTAAGGAGAGTGAGTTGTCAGGAACGACAAGTTCATGAACGCGATGAACTGCGCTGCCTGGGATGGCCATCTACTCATGGTCAAATGGCTCTACAAGCAATATCCAGATCAACGCAAACCGTCGGTGATGAACAACGCAGCGTCTTCTGGAAACCTCGACCTCGTCCAGTGGATCCACGAGACTTGCAGGAGAGGGTGTAGTGAGTGGGCGATGGAAAACGCGCCTTCGAAAAGGCAGTCTTGAGATCGTCAAGTGGCTCCACGAGAACCGTAGAGAAGGCTGCACGGACAAGGCGATGAAGCTTGCAACAGAGTACAACCACTTCCCAGTGCTACCCTTCTTGCATGCAAACCGCAGCGAAGGGTGTGGCCGCAACGCAATCAACGCGTCATACCTGATCATCGAGCACATGGCGATCATGCAGTGACAGTATGCCAGGAAGTACCCGGAATCGATCAACCTGCGTGTAATATGCGGCTGTGAGAGCTACATACTGTGTTGGGAGGTGGTCTACCGCACGCTCAAGTGGAGCCAGTAAGTATGACAGAGACAGTGATTCGATCGACCGAAAGATATGTTTTGTTGACAGTGTGATTCGCTTATAGTTTCCACGCTGTCAAGAAGCGCATGCTCTCTAATGAACACGCACAACTTCATCACGTTGGTCTCGGTTTTCGTCTCTTAGCCTTTAGTCATCGGTCCTCTATCTGAACAAGTCTCCCTATGACGGAAACGTCGGCATCATCTCCTGGCGCTTCGGCGCTGGCGATTCCTTGAAATACTCGTGTTCCAGCGCCTCCTTCGCCGATAGCCGCTGACTGGGGTCATACGCGAGCAGGCGGCTGAGCAGATCGAAGCCCGCGTTCGAGAGCGAGCACCCACCGCCCGAGAAGGCCGCCGACATGGGGAACTTCTCCCGCAACCTGCTCTTCTTCTGCCACTTCCACTTGATCCCCATCGCATTCGGATACTCCATGAGCCCTGGCCAGTTCTCCTCCGTGGGCGAGCCCAGCAGCTTGAAAATCTGGTCCATCTGGTCAATCTCGCCCCGTCCTGGGAACAGCGGCTTCATGAGCAGGATCTCCGCAAAGATGCAACCGACGGACCACATGTCGACCGCCGTAGAGTACGTCTCAGTCCCCAATAGCAGCTCGGGCGCTCGGTACCAGAGCGTGACCACCAGCTGCGTGTACGATCGGATGGGCGAGCCGTACTTTCTCGCGAGCCCAAAGTCGCATACCTTGAGCGTTCCCTTGTTGTCGTATAGCAGGTTACTCGTCTTGAGATCGCGGTGGATGTACCAGCGCTCGTGCATGTAACAAATCGCACTGAGCAGAGATTTCATGAGGTACTTGGCCTCGGACTGCAGGAACGGCTGCTTCATCTTGTGCTCCATCACATTCTTCAGATCGTTCTCGGCGTAGTCCATGACCATGAAGATCTTGTCGGGCGTCGAGCCCACGACCATCTCGCGCACCTTGACGATGTTCGGATGGTCGAGCGCCAGGAGCACGTTCGTCTCGCGCAGTGCCGTGACCGGGAACCCTTCGTGGCACACGTCGGCGCTCATCTTGACTTGCTTGAGCGCCACGACATCACCCGTGACCTTGTCGCGCGCCTTGGAGACCACGCCGTACGTGCCCTCGTCGATCTTGCCGATGCGTGCATAGTTGTCCACGCTGCGGCAGCCGTGCAGGTAGAAGTTGTGCTGTAAAGACTGGAGCTGCTGGTGGGCATCGTGCTTGAGCCGTTCGGTGGAATTGGGCGATGAGGACGACGGCGTTGACTCTGAGACGTTCTGTTTGGTGCTGAGAGTGGCATTACCAGCAGTAGCAGAGTCGACTTGTTCCTTTCTCTTGCTGTTGCGCTTCTTCTCCTGAGCCCTGTGCTTTCGCTCGTCGCGTGCGTCGTCGTCGTCCGAGTCCGAGTCCCATCGGTTGCGCTTCGCCATCCTGTGTGCTCTTTTATTTTTTTCGCACTCGCTGTTTGTGACATTTAATAAATAGTGACCGTCATTAATGGATGACGATTTCTTTCCACCCATCAAAATCCGACAGTTGAACTACTTCAAGCGACACATCAATGTGCAATCTATGGATCTTTGTATGGAGCAGCGTACCGTACACCACCATTTACAGCCCGCACACGCTTGTGCAGCATCTGAAAAGGCATCAATCACTCTCGGCCATCATTTTCAGTTCTCCAACGAGATCGCGCGCCACAGAAAAGAAGAAGCCGCAAGAAGGCACACGCGTGCTGCAGAGCCACAGTCAGCCCACGACCTATAGAGAACACCAGTAGCAGACCATGAAGCAGTCGTCGCCCGTGAAGGACAAGGCGAGCGCCGGCAATGGCGGTGGCCACCAGTCGGACGACGAGGAGCACCGCTACGGCGCCGCGATGGATCTCGCCGGATCGCAGCAGCGCCAGGTACTGCGCGTGCGCAAGGGCTCGGACCTCGCGGGCTACGGCAGCGAGAATGAGAATGATCTCTCTCGTACTAGCAGCGGTGGTCGCTGCAGCAATTACCTGAACCGCAAGTGGAGCATGGAGGAGAGCGTGGATGTGGACGACGAGAACGAGAACGAGTGGACGAGCAACCCGCACACACTCACGATCGGCTTCTTGCTCATGGTCTGGATCGTCTATGCGGCTTTCCACGAGATACCGGCCAAGTTCGATGACCCAGAAGTGCAGCGCGCAGCCGACTACAGACGCGGCGCCAAGTACGTGGCTGTGTTCTTCCTCACGTACTGCGCGCTCCAACTGCCCGATGGACACTTTGCGCGTCCGCACCCGATCTTCTGGCGCGTGATCACCGGCTGCTTCATCCTGTACGAGATGTTCCTGATCTTCATGCTCTTTCTACGCACGGACGACGCACGTCTCTTCATGAAGAATCTTGATCCGACGCTCGGCGTGCAGCTACCCGAAGACTCGTACGCGGCCGACTGCCGCCTGTACACGCCCGAGAACCCAGAGTCTCACTTCTACAACCTGCGCAACACGTTCTTTGACCGCTTCGTGATTATGCACTTCTTCGGATGGATCGTCGGCGCGCTCATGGTGCGCAGCTACTTCATCAGCTGGGTACTCAGCGTCATGTTCGAGGTATACGAGATCACGTTCCGCCACTGGCTCGCAAACTTCAACGAGTGCTGGTGGGACCACCTCTTCCTCGATATCTTCACGTGCAACGCCGCGGGCATCTACCTGGGCATGAAGATCTGCCGTTGGTACGAGATGAAGAAGTTCAACTGGGTTGGCATCCGCAAGATCCCGAACCTGAGCGGCAAGGCCGCGCGCGCGCTGGCGCAGTTCACGCCGGCCTACTGGCTCGCGTACGACTGGAAGATCTTCCGGTCGGCCGACCGCTTCTGGCGCGTCATGTCCATGGTCGCGATCCTCTCGGTTATGATGCTCAACTCGTTCTTCCTCAAGTCTGTGCTTTGGGTGCCCGCGTCTAGCTCGCTCAACGTCTACCGCCTGCTGATTTGGTACACCGCGGGCAGCTACGCTGTGGCCGAGTACTACATCTTCTCGACTTTCACGATGCACGTGAACGGTGTGGAGCAGATGCCCGTGAAGAAGCTGGGTCCGCGCGCGTGGCTCGGCGTCATCGTCGTGTGCACCGAGGTATGCGTGGTCGTGAAGCACGGTCAGGGCATGTTCACGGCACCGTTTCCACTCTTCGTCAAGATCATCTGGGGCGTCATCTTCTCGGTGCTCATCGTCGGCTCAGGCGTCTACTTCGCGCTCGTGAACAAGAACACCGAGGACAAGAAGACAGCGGCGAAGACCAAGACCAACTAAGCATTGTAGTTGCGATTGGACCAGAGAGTGATAAGAGAAAGAAAGCCAGGTTAGCATTAGCATTCGTAGATATATATACACATAGATAGAGAGCAAGACAACAGAGAATGTGGTGCCACCTGCAAGTAGCGATAACGGAACATGCTGATCGAAGTCCTAACAGAAACTGAATACCAGCAGCATAGTGAGCTATTCGTCGACGGCGACAACACAGTCTCTCGGATGCACAACTTTCATTTGTCTTTACAAATACGCAAAGCAGGCGCGCTTACAGATGCGCGCTACTCGTTCGGCACGGATCGCTGCAAGGCAGAGATTGTCTTTCACTCTCTCGTCAAGGCTTACTGAACGCCCAGGCTCACTTCCTGGCTTAGTGGTGGAAGAGGCGCAGGTTAGAGAAGGCCATGGTGATGCCGTACTCGTCGCAAGCAGCCTTGACGTCACCGTCGCGGTTGCTGCCGCCGGGCTGCGTGATGAAGCGCACGCCGAGCTTGGACGCGTGGTCGATCGAGTCACGGAACGGGAAGAACGCGTCCGAGGCCAGGCTCACATTGTCGAGCGTCTGCTGCAAGAATGCGTCCTTCTCCTCGGTGGTCAGCGGCTCGGGGGCCACTTCGAACTGCGCGTTGAATGTGGCGAGCTCCGCAGGGGCCATGTCGCCCTCGATGTAGCGCACGCGCGCGTTCACGCGCTCCTGACGCTTCACTGAGCTCTTGAACGCGAGACCCTGCACCTTCGGGTGCTGGCGCAGCTGCCAGATCGAGACCTTGCGGCCGGCGAGCTTGATGCAGTCCACACGCGACTGCTGACCAGCCCCAACGCCGATCATCTGGCCGTCCTTGGCGTAGCCCACCGAGTTGGACTGCGTGTACTTGAGCGTGATGGCCGCGAGGATGAGGTCGCGCTTCTTGGCCTCGGTCAGCTCGCCGGCGCCCGTGGTCTGTACGTTCGCCAGGTGCTCCTCGCTGAAGATCACGTCGTTGCGCTTCTGCGAGAACGTGATGCCGGCCACCTCGCGGTACTCGACCTCCGGCAGCTTGAAGGAAGCGTCGGCCTCGAGCACGATGAAGCCACCGTTCTTCTTCGCTTTGAGGATCTCGAGCGCCGCGGGCTCGTAGCCGGGCGCGATGATGCCGTCGCTCACTTCGCGCTTGAGGATCTTGGCCGTGGCTTCGTCGACAATGTCGGACACGGCCACAAAGTCACCAAACGAGGACAGCGGATCCGCGTTGCGCGCGCGCAAGTACGCGAGCGAGAGCGGCGTGAGCTTAACGTTGCCCACCTCGTAAGCGGCGTGCAGGCTCTCGTCGAGATCCACAGCCACGGCCGCACCGGCGGGGCTCACGTGCTTGAACGAAGCCGCGGCCGGTAGGTTGAGCGCGATGCGCAGCTCACGCACGAGCTGGTACGCGTTCGCGGCGTCCAGCAGGTTGATGTATCCGGGCGTACCGTTGAGCACCTTGAAGGGGAGCTTCGCGCCCGAGAGGCTCAGGATCGACGCAGGCTTCTGGTGTGGGTTGCAGCCGTACTTGAGCGTGAGCTCGTTCTTGTAGACGCGCGTGACAGTCGGCGCGGTCTCGCCCAGCTGGCCGTTCATCCAGGACGAGATGGATGAGTCGTAGGACGCCGAGAGCGAGAAGGCCGCGGCCGCACACTTGCGGCGGAACTCGATCGTGGTCGAGAAGTTGTTGTTCGAGAGTTCCTGAATGAGGTCGCCGTACTGCGCTGGACTCGTGCAGATCACGACCGACTTGTGGTTCTTGGCCGACGAACGCAGCATCGACGGGCCGCCGATGTCGATGTTCTCAATGCACGTGTCAAAGTTGGCACCAGTCGCGACCGCGGCTTCAAAGGCGTACAGGTTGAGGATGACCAAATCGATGGGCTTGACGCCCTGCGCGGCCATGTCGGCCTCGTGCTGCGCGTTGCCGCGCACGCCCAGCAGGCCGCCGTGGATCTTTGGGTGCAGCGTCTTCACGCGGCCGTCCATCATCTCTGGCGCGCCCGTGTACTCGGACACGTCGATGACCGGCAGCTGCGCGTCGCGCAGCGCCTTGGCCGTGCCGCCCGTGGACAGCAGCTCAACGCCGTGGCCTGCGAGGAACTTGGCGAGCTCCACGACGCCCGTCTTGTCGGACACGGAGAGCAGCGCGCGGCGGATCGGCACGAGCGACACGGTCGCGCTGGACACGGCGTGCAGGATGTGGCTCATCTTGGCGGCAGGAAGGGGCTTCTTCACGCGCGAGGGGGAAACGGAGAATGCGCTTCGTGAGCTCAGCGGCGCAGCTTCGACATGGCAAGATCGACGGGACGGCTGGTCAGAGGAGTTTTTCAAAAGTCAAATCTTCTTTACGGATAGACCGCGGTCACTCGAGGTAGACTGCCCAAACATATTGAGACTCTATCTACATACATTCTCAGTACGATAGGGTGATCTATCCTTATAAAGAGGTACCTTTTGACCATCTATAGGAATGACTCTATCTAGGGGTATTTGCTGGTTTCTGGTCCAATTGTGAAGATTGAGAGGCTGTGCCAACTTCGACATCAACTTGGGTGGCGGGTGTGTGCTGATAGAGCTGAGGTGAGTTGCGTCTGTCCGGCCGTCCGTAGGTCCGGTGTGTGTGTGTGTGAGCGAGTGCTTTGGTGGCCGTTGATGGGTGAGCAAGGCGATTGCCGCCATGTGTTTCGCGATTTGGGTAAATAAGTGGGATTTGAGCTCAAGAGATGAAATATGACGACAGCTGTTAATTATTCAGTCCCGCACTGTTCACGCGGGGTTGCAAGTTGAGGGCTGATGTTGAAGATGTTGAAGCAGTCAACTCCAACGTGACGTTCTATTCTTGACAATCTCCTGCTATGTCAAATTCGAAGCCTCTCCGAGACGTGGACATTTACCTTCATGGACCACATACGTGGTCGCTTGACTGCATTGCTGCTGTCGCTGGCATGTCTGCTGCCTTCACAGGTCGACGAGGGTACGTACGACGTGGTCTCCAAGGCGCGCGACAGTTATTGCGCAGCATCGTGTCCGTGGCGGTCGATCTGGCTGCTCACGATAGCCAGAATCATTGCTCAAGAATGAATCGACTTAAACTATTGATCTAACAAATTCTGACAGACCTTTCCCTTTTGTGAAAGTGATCTAAAACAACCGTATTTCGTCATTGAAATGCAGCTGGTTTACCACGGCATTTATGAACATTAACATTATTTTGATCTGCATTTGTGAACACTCTTAAATATATTTCTGTTCAAGCTTGAATTTGGAATTGAGGTGAGTATCACTTTCAAAAGTGACCAAGTGGCTGCATGCGCGTGCTCGATGCATGCACCACCAAAGCTGAACGCATTGTCAAGGCGCCCTTCAGTATTTCCAAGCGTTCTCTTCAAGCGTACGAGCAGAGAAGAGAGCAAAGGATGGGTCCCGCGCCACGCCCTCCGCCCGCTCCACTCACATCCGCTGTCGTCGTGCTTCGCGCGGCAGTGCACATGCGCTGGCAAGTGACCTCGCTGCCGCATGTCGTGACAGCGATCAGTGACTGTCTCGACTACTCACTACCGCAACTCTGGAGCCTGCCGCGCGCGTGTGAGAAGAATCTGCTCTCGCTACTTCCGCGTCTCGCTGCGCGTGGGATAGCGAGCGGCGTCGACCCGCACTACTGGAGGTACCAGTGCAACCAAGGACTCGTCTCCGCTGTGACGAACGACAACCTTGCGATGGTCGAGTGGCTGCACGCATGCTGCCCAAGCGTATTGCCGTACAATGCGATGATTGAAGCTGCGAGGACTGGGAATGTGCGACTGCTGCAGTGGTTGTTGGATCGCCACGAGGATGTGGTGTGGCTACCTCACGTGATGGACGCCGCTGCCTCGACCGGTCAATTAGAGATGCTCGAGTGGCTGCACAACCACCCGAGGAGCGCTGGCTGCTCTAGAGCTGCGGTAGATTCTGCTATTCGAGGTGGCTACTTGGACGCTGTGCAGTGGCTTCACGAACGCTATATTCGACTCGTGGTTGATCCTTGCCACGCAGTGTACGAAGCGATTCGTAGTGGACATGCTGACGTAGTGAAGTTCGCGTACAGTCATTGTCACCGGTATGGGGTCAATTTCATGACTGGAATCAACTGCGCAGCGAGAGTAGGTGATCTCCAGATGATCCAGTGGCTCTGCTCCCAGTCTCCGGCTGAGCTCGCCAACGTCAGCAACAGCAGTAGCTTAGGCAGAAAGAACAACAACACTATCGACTTAGCTGCGCGTGGCGGTCATTTATACGTCGTCCAGTGGCTTTATGAACACCATCCAGGTGGGTGCTCAACCTCAGCGATGGACTACGCGGCGCAGCAGGGACATTTCGAGCTCCTGCAGTGGCTCGACGAGCACCGATCGGGAGGTTGCTCGCCACACGCTATGGACGGTGCTGCTTCGAACGGTCATCTTGACGTAGTTACATGGCTCCACGAGAATCGCACGGAGGGCTGCACACTGGAGGCGATGGACAACGCTGCTACGGATGGACGCCTCGATGTCGTGAAGTGGCTTCACGAGAACCGGAGCGAGGGCTGCACAACAGCTGCGATCGATCGAGCAGCACGGAATGGCCACTTAAATGTCGTCAAGTGGCTGCACGCGAATCGACCTGAAGGATGCTCTGAAGACGCGATGGACTTCGCTGCCATGAATGGCCATCTTGAAATTGTCCACTGGCTCCACGAAAACACCAGCGAAGGTTGCACATCGGACGCAATGGACTGTGCCGCAGAGAATGGTCACATTGATGTCGTCAAGTGGCTTCATGCGAATCGAAGCGAAGGGTGCACCGAATTCGCGATGAACTTCGCCTCTGCGAATGGACACCTCGACGTCGTCAAGTGGCTTCACGAGAGCCGAACCGAGGGCTGCACTTCATTAGCCATGGATCTTGCAGCCACGAATGGCTATCTTGACGTCGTCAAGTGGCTTCACGAGAATCGTAGTGAAGGCTGCACGGCCGGCACGATGAAGAATGTTGTGATCTCAGGAGGGAACTTCGGAATCCTGCTCTTTCTGCACGAGAATCGCACTGAAGGCTGCAGCACCAACGCGATTTATGATGCAAACATGTGCATCAAGTGCATGGAGGCAGTCCAGTGGCTGTACGTGAATTATCCTGCCTCGATCAACATCCAAGCGTTAAGAACGAGCAGGAGCTACATGCCGATGATGCTCAATCACTTGTTGCGGACCTTGTGAAGTGAACGGCGAGACATCGTTTCACTCTAATGCAAAAGAGGATCCACGCGCAGCCTGTGCTTCCCATATGTGAGATGGATTTCGAATGACTTTACTGAGACGGCTGTTGCAACTTGTTGTGCTCATCTCACGAGTGCACACAGCTGCATATGCTCGGGCTGGCACAGCGTGGTCTGGAAGTCACAACTAGGTTTGTGAGAGTCGAAACAAGAGGTGTACGGCGTCAGCAATGGATAGCGCGGCTTGGACAGGAGATTTCGAGATCATCGAGTGAGTAGCTTCAAGAGATCCGTTTCGACACGATGGGCCTTGCAACATTGCACAGCCATTTCGAGGTGCTGTTCCTCTTGCACGCGAAACATAACAAAGGATGCACTCGTGGCGCAATAGGTATGTGAGTGAGTGAATCGAGTTGTGCAATAACTGTGCAGCCCAACGGGAGAGAGATACCCAACCCAGGTGCTGTACTTACTTCCTCATGAGCTCAACTCATACCTACGTGAGTCACTCACGCTCACTGGATCCTCCTGTACTTTCGAGCAGGCGCTGGTCGCTGGTGCAAGCAAGGAAGCGTCACAAGCAGGTGACACTCGTCTACTACATCGGTGGTCTATGGACGGTGTAACAGCAGCAGAGGCGTTGATGACACCAGCAACGTCCCCTGTGCTCACGTCGGCTGTCGTCGTGCTTCGCGCGGCAGTGCACATGCGCTGGCAAGTGACCTCGCTGCCGCATGTCGTGACAGCGATCAGCGACTGTCTCAACTACTCACTACCGCAACTCTGGAGCCTGCCGCGCGCGTGTGAGAAGAATCTGCTCTCGCTACTTCCGCGTCTCAGTGCAAAAAGCAACTCCAGTGGCTTCTTTCGTTCGCGACAGCGCAAGCTCGCATCGTCTCGTGACCACCTATATACCCAAATCAATGAACTAGATACTGCAATTGCAGTGCGGTGAAAGTGGGGCAAAGTCAGCTTCTCAGGGGATTTTGACCAAGTTGATACTCCACTACAGTAGAACTCTGCGTTTCTTACCTCGATTTGCCATGGATGCTCGCTCGCGCCATTGTCATCAGAGAAACCAAGATCGATCCTGACGCTCTGGCTCTAGAAAACACCAACTTGAAATCAAAGTATCCTTTTCGATTTATCCATCATGCATATTCGAGAAAGCGACCGAAAACATGTCATCACCATTGTAGCCTTTCCAGTAGCAGCGTCTACTTCTTCTCGATCAGGGTCTTGCCCAGGTTGAAGTAAAAGTCCACGAGGTTGCGCAGGTCTTCGATCTCGATGAACTCTCTCGCGCAATGTGCGTCCGTGATGCTTCCTGCTCCGACGAGATATGCGCTGCCGTCAAACTGGAAGTACGGGATATCAGTGTTGAACGAGGCGATGTCCGTCTCGTAGCCTTCCACCACGGACAGATGAACGGGCGAATTGGACGTGTACAGCTCGATGTCGACACGCTTGTTCACGATTTTCTACAAGAACACACGCGTGAGGCTCATGAGCTGACGCACAATCAAGACACAAACATGTGATGAAGCACAACGACATTTGTTCGTACCTCGACTCGTTCGAGAATCTCATCTGGCGCTGTCGTCAGTCGGAACATCAGCATCGCCGACGCAAAGTCTGGAATAGCGTTTGCGGCCTGGCCGCCGCTAATCATACCGATGTTTAGGGTTGTTGCGCCGAGTTCCTCCGAGTTGGGCCACGCCTCGTTCTTCAACTCGTGAAGCACATCGATTAGCGGATCGATCGCAGAGTCTCCCAGGTGAGGGTAGCCTACAAGATGAGTTTGGAATGCAAAAGTTAGTGGAATCTCTTGACTCGTTGGAATCGTCTTTTGCTCAACAAGTGTACGTACCGCTGTGAGCCGCAGCCCCCTTCCGCGACAGTCGGAGCTTGAGGATTCCTTTTTGCAGCTTGATCATCTTCATGGCAGTTGGTTCGCCGACAACCATGTGCTTTGGGCTCAGCCCCAGCTCGTTCGCCTTCTTCATACCACTGTGGTCCGTTTCTTCAGACACAACGTAGAGCAACCCCACATCATCAGTGTACCCCGCCTCGACCAGCTTCTGCGCAGCGATCATTTGGGCTGCAACCAAACTCTTTGCGTCGCACGATCCACGTCCGTACAGCGTCTTTCCGTCCGTTCGTGCTGGCAGAAATGGCGGAACTGTATCCATGTGCGAGTTGAACAGGAGGCTCGGCCTCTTGTTGCCGGATCGACTCGCGTAGACGTTGTAGCTTTATGCATCAAAACAACAACAAAATATGTCAGATGGGTGTTGAGCTAATCAGCCAATCAGCAAGTTCAGCTGTGTGCACGCACCGGTCAGCCTTCACAGCAGCATCGGACTGCGGAGCCACTTTTTGGAGCTCCACCTTCCAGCCTCTCGACGAAAACCATTCTTCGAGCGCTTTGCCGACTGCTTCTTCAGCACCAGATGTCGACGGGATGTTCATGAGACCACATGACAGCTCGAGAACATCGTCACTGTTTGTGTTCGCAATCTTTTCGGCAGCCGCCAGTTGAGCCACATGTTCCTTGGAAAGCTGTGAGGAGCTGCTGACATCCGAGCTAGCAAGCTTCGCACTGCCCGACGACGTCTTTCTCCATCTCCCGTTCACACAGGTAGCTTTCACAACGCTGCTTCCGTTCGCGCCAAAAATGAACGCACCGAGGAGAGAGACTGGATTGGAGAACTTGAGCTGCTCCTCATTGATGTCGATCAGAGCAAAGTCGGCACCAAATCCGTCCTTGATCTCTCCCTAAAAGATTCAAAAGACGAAAGCGATCGCGTCAGTGTGAACCCAAGCGTATCGCATGCAACAATTGAGTTAAACAGTGCTTACCACTTTGAGGTTGAGAGACCCAGCTCCGCTCGTCGTCGCGTAACGGAAGAGCAACTTCGCGAGATCAGTCTCACTCGTTGCCTCGGTGCAGACACCTCGTCGACTCTGGTGAAGTCGGTGGCCATACTCAAGCCAGCGCATCTCCTCGCACATGTCGATTCTCGCGTTGCAGTCTGTCCCAAGACAGATTCTGTCCAAGCAGCTCGCGATCACTGGAAAGCCATCGCCCAAGTTGCCCTTTCAATAAAAGTTATCATAAATATCAGCTACATCTTCAGTTTTGTGCAAGGCGTGACAAAACTTCAGGCGAGTCTTACCTCAGTGAGTGGGCAAATGCACACATTTCCCTTCTTGTCCACAAACTTCTTGAGCAGATCACCTTCCGTCCAAGTGCAATGAACCGCCGTGAACTTCTCGTCGATCTTGAGGTTACTCAGGAGCAGAGCCATTGGCGACTCTCCGTCGTTGGCTTCCTTGCAGTCTTCCACTTCCTTTGTCTACCCGTAACAAAACATTTCAAGTTAGCACCTATCCCAAGCGCGATCGGCTCGTCATCAAGCATGCGAGATTCACTTACTTGCTCTTCTAGGTGGATGTGGAAGACGAGTCCACGGCGCACACTCTCTTCGTGAAGCTTGACAATGTCCTTCAGCTCGACTGCGCGCATCGAGTGGGCCACAACACCGAGCGACTGCGTTGGCGCGAGCTTCGGCTTGAGTGCATCCATTTGACGCCAGTATTCGTCATGCGAGGTCACTTTGAATCGTTTCTGCGGCTCTGACATGGGCGCTTGATGGAACCCGCCGTGCTCATAGAACGCGTTCAGCAACACGACGCGGATGCCGACGTCTTTTGCAGCCTTGAGGATCTGCTCATCGTACGCGAACCGATTGCTTCCTTCTTCTTCTCCAGCTTCGCTTGGCAGTCCGTGGTGGAAGTAGTGGAACTCACCCACACTCGTGATACCAGCATCGAGCATTTCCGAGAAGCATTGCTTGGTCAGCGCGTAGATTTGGTCCTGCGTCATACCACCAACGAGCTTGTACATCTCCTCGCGCCATGTCCAGAAGCTACTCTTTCCCTGTGTGTCCTTCGGATACGTCTCGCCTAGACCGCGTAATCCGCGCTGGAAAGCGTGCGAGTGCGCATTTACCATGCCCGGGATGAGTGCATGTCCTGGCAATGCAATGTTGTTGTCGCTGTCGCTGTCCGCCGACGCCGCGGCCTTAGTCACCGAGTGGATGAGGCCGTCGCTACCCACATGCACGCGCACGTCCTTCTCAAAGCGCTCGCCCGTCCACGTGAGCTCGGGCTGAAGCGAGTAGGGCTTGCCGAGCTTAGCCTTCGGGTCGATGCCATGCTGCTGCAAAAGGCGGTCCATGGTTGTTGCTGACGATGCTGGTGATGATGCAAAACTGCGGATGAAGTGCTGTCGGTGCGCTTGGAGAGTCTTCACACGTGCTGCTACTGTTGACGTCGACGCTGCTCTGCTAAGTGCTGAACGGAGCATTCACGGATGCGCGTCGTAATGGCGAGTGCACGCCGCTTTGCCGCATGCGGATGCCAGATTGGATGTTTTTGTGATTAGATGGCGCGCTTCACGATTCATCTGGCGATGTCGCGTTTTCATCTAAAGAGCATTGTAAAGATAATCGGAAATTTAAATACAAATTGCATGTAGTATTTCTACTCACGTGTGAGATGTCGAAGTTTGATTATAGTATTGTACGCGTTTGCTTTCATTCTGAGCAGGTTGAAGTTTCCCTTCAGTCTTTTTACGAGCTCACTATTTTTTTTTACGAATGCGCTAAAATGAGCGTATTTACGACCTGGTGGCTCCAACTTGAAGCGCATCCTCATCAGCACTCTAAAATCAAAGACCAGCGGAACACCGCACGGACGAAGAAGAGCGAGCGACATGGCGATGCTACGCAAGGCGACGGGAGACGTGGTGGTGGTCGGCGCCGGCGTGGCCGGCTGCTCGGCCTTCTACAACCTGGCGAAGCTCAATCGCCTCAACCGCGCCTTCAAACCCATCCTCGTGGACGCCCTGCCCCCGCTCTCGCTCACCAGGTGCTGCACTCATGATTTGCCAGTTTGGAAAACAGTGTTAGCTGGTGAGCGCCGTGGGTATCGCATCCTCTCATGATTGACTCTCTACGCGGTACCTATGTATTTACAGTGCGAATGGATCGTTTAGCTACCGCAACTGGTTCCCGAGCGACGACGAAGCGCCGATGCGCGAGCTCGTGACGCAATCGATCGACGAGCTGGACGAGATCTCGAAGAAGACGAACAACATGATTGGGCTCAATCGCAATGGCTACTTGTTTGTCACTCGCGATACGCAGAAACTGGAGGAGTTCAAGCGGCTTGGGAAGAAACTGGGACAGAACGGTGGAGGCGAATTGCGCGTGCATGAAGCAGATCGCGCGCTGAGCGGATACCGGTACTCGTCTGAGAAGATCGAGTACGACCTCGATGGTGCTGACTTGCTACTCGGTATTGACAACATCAAGCGCGTGTTTCCGTCATTGAAGGATTCTAATGCGATTGCGGCTCTTCACGTCCGTCGGTGTGGGTCTATGAACCCTTTCAAGTTGGTACGCATGCATGCTAATGTGTGGAACTCAAGTGCTCCTGGTGATGGTGCGTTTGCTAAAACTCGGTGATTGTCACACGTGTCCAACAGGGCAACTATGAGCTCACAAAGGCGCTCGAGTACTGCCCGAACGCTCAAATTTTGTGCGGCAAGGTGACCGATTTCTTTGCCGACGGAGGGAAGATCAGCGGCTTGAAGATCGAAGGCGACAATGGTGAAACACACCATGTGTCGACCCCGAATGTCGTATTCGCGACCGGTCCACTTTATGAAGAAACGATGGGACTGTTGAAGAAGCGTGACATGTCCAGTTTCGATATCCCGATCATGAATGAGCTCCACGCGCGCGCCGTTTTCGACGACCCAAGCGGGACAATTACGCCGACCATGCCACTCACGTTTGATTCGGATCCGATTGGGCACTTGGAGGTATGAGTCAAATGATGTTGATAGTTCGTCTCATGTGAGGTATTGGCGCTAATCTTGTGATCCTGGTTAGTTATCCGATGAAGAAAAGAAAGCGTATGCTGGAAGTCCGTCGACCGCGCGAATGCTAGAAGAATACCCGTCAGGTACCTGACTTGCTGGTAATGACGTCCATAACCACTGGACATACGTTTTGTGTGCTAACCACTGTAAGGATGACACAGGTGTCCACGTGCGTCCGTATGTGAACTCGAAAATGATGTGCGTCTGGACGTACGACATTGAGCCTGTGCCTGCGAAGTATCCCGTGGAAGAGCTCTTAGATCCACGGTAAGATCAACTGAAGTTATTGTGGTGCTCGTTCATTTTAGTGCACATGTGCTGACGATTGATGCTCGCGCTTTAGATTCCCAGAAACGTGCCTACGAGGGTTGACAAAGCTATTCCCCCAGCTGAGATCGTACCTAGATGACCCACAAGTCCGCAGCTCGTTTGCAGTGAACGGAGGATACTACTGCAAGACTCTAGACAACATGCCGTTGATTGGACCAGCACCAAGCACCGTCGAGGGCGTCTATCTGCAGTCGGCAATGTCTGGAGTTGGGCTCATGTAAGTACATCCAACCAGCACTTGCAAAACCTGACGTAATCTCTGATTCTAGTTTTATCTTGACTGATTGGACAGGTCGAGTGGTGCGTCGGGTCAGCTGCTGGCAGCTCATGTGATGGGACAGAAGCCCCAGGCCGAACGTCTCGCAAAGTATGCGCATGCCTTCCTGCCAAGCCGTTTCGAAGACAAGGACTACGTCGCGTCACTTGCAGTTGGCCGCAGTCGTCTGGGTCAAGTCTAATCATCGTATGTCAAATTGTTACAAACGCAGCGCCACATGATCAACTGGATGAAAACGTGGTTCACCATGCATAGTTTCTCTGACGCACCTCGCTCGCGATGGGCCTTGTTGCTGACCATGGTCACTTTGAGGTGCTGTTCTTCCTGCACGCGAACCACAGTGAAAGATGTCCTCGCAACGCAATGAGAACAGCACACCTGTGCATCAAGCACATGGAGGCCGCGCAGTGGTAGATGCCAAGTATCCTGGTGCTATTAATGTGTGCTTGTTGGCAAAGAGCGCAAGCTACATGTGTGGGTGATCTTTCACACCCTTGGAAGGAAGTGACAGAATTCAGCGAAGCGGAGCCACCAATTTGGTTGAAGGTGCTCGCGCTTTGATGCTGGCTGGCATCTTCTTGACTTTGTCCAACAACTACACACGCAACTGGACGAAATTATGCGCACCACGGGCAAGTGAATAACGCCGCATAATGTATCGAGACCGTGCAGTGGTTGTATGAGAATCGCTTCAAGCGATGTACCGTAAACACTGGAATGTCGAAGAAAATAGCCTCGACAATGTCAAGTAGCTCGACGCGAACCAGATCGATCGATTGATGTATACGACGCAATGGATGCGTTAATAATCATTGCCGCAATAGATGGACGAGGCAGCGATGGGGATTTCAATCAATCAAATCGGCTTTGCAGTCATAGAAAGTAGAATGATACATCAAAGGAGGTGCTGCGTGGCGCAACCAGCAGTTCCTTGTACGATCTCGCAGTGGCGACTGGTACTGATACTATCAGTGGTAGTTTGCCTGCAGTCGGGTAAATGTCGTGCTCTAAGCGCCATGATGACAGCCTAAATACCGCTGATACTTGTTTGGTGGCAATTCTTGACAACACATGCGTGACACTCGCATCCTCCAAACTAGTGGCTAGAGGACTCTGTGGAACGAGATTCAAAACCAACAAATGCATATACTTCTTAAACCCAAGAAAAGAAACAAAGCTCAGACGCTTTACCACAATCTGCACAATATTCGATCACTGCACTGTGCTCAAGCTCCACAACGACAACTGCGGAAATTACGAAAGCTCCAGGATGTGGTCGAGCACTGCAGTTCGGAAGCCACCACGTCTAGTCAGAGATGCCACATCCACCGATCCAGGATACTTTTCGTGCAGCCACTGCACCATCTCCATGTTCCTAATGCATGCCTCGACGTCATCGAACGCGTTCAACTGGCAGCCTTCCGTGCGATGTGCGTGCAAGTAGAGCACGACCTCAAAATGTCCATCAAGCGCTGCTAGTCTCATCGCCTCGGTCGTGCACCCTTCCGCGCGGTTCTCGTGGAGCCACCTGACAACGTCGAGATGTCCGTTCGAAGCTGCCGAGTCCATCGCGTTCTCTGTGCACCCTTCAGTCCGGTTCTCGTGAAGCCACTTGACGACGTCGAGATGTCCATGCTCCGAAGCAGCATCCATCGCATCTTCAGTGCACCCTTCCTCGCGGTTCTCGTGAAGCCACTGTAGAACCTCGAGGCGACCGCGCTCTGCAGCACTGTCCATCGCGTTTTCAGTGCATCCTTCGTCTCGATTAGCATGAAGCCACTTCGCCACGTCGAGATGGCCGTTCGCAGCAGCCACGTCCATCGCTTCGAGTGTACATCCCTCTGAGCGGTTCTCGTGGAGCCATTGCACGATGTCCAGGTGGCCATTCTCTGCAGCATAATCCATCGTTTCCGTTGCGAATCCTTCAGTTCGGTTCTGGTGAAGCTGCCGCACGAGCTCGAGGTTTCCATGCAGCGCCGCATAGTGCATTGTTGGCGTCGAGTGTTCCTCCGGATGATTTGCCTCGAGCCACTGGGCGATGTGGAAGTGACCTGCACAGATCGCCGCATCGATGAACCTGAAGTTGCGGTCATACGGTGGCTCTGATCTGGCAAACAGCCACTGGACCAGCTCCAAATCCCCCTTCTCAATCGCAGCGCAAATCCCATTCGCGAAATTTTGTCCATGGAGTTGCGAATGCTCGAAAAGGTACTTGGCAACGTCGCTGTGTCCGCTGCGGATAGCATCTAGAGCTGCTCGCAATGGAAGCATCATCCGGTCAGCTCCGCCTTCGTATATCCACTTCACCATCTCAAGATGCCCGTTTCGGGCAGCCAATCCGAGAACGCGTGTGATATTGCACCCATCGTTCTTGGGGTGACTGCGCAGCCACAGTAGCATGTCGAGCTGCCCCGCGGCTGCGGCTGCATCTATCATGTGTGGCAGCCACACGACGTCTTCATGACGGGCCGACAGCCACTCCAACATCCGAATGTTTCCCGTTCGTGCGGCCTCAATCATCGTGTTGTACGGCAACACATCCGGACAATACTCATGGAGCCACTGGACGATCTCTAGGTTGTTGTTCTTCACTGCAAAAACGAGCCCCTTGCTGCACTGGTACCTCCAGTGATGCGGATCAACTCCATCCGCAATGCCGCGTGCAGCGAGACGTGGGAGAAGTGAGAGCAGGTTGGCTTCACAGGCGCGCGGCAACGTCCAGATCGTAGGCAGTGCGTGGTCAAGATAGTCGCTGATGGTGCTCAGGACGTGCGGTAGCATGGCTACCTGTGCAAGTGCGTTATCACTTGCTTCGCGCAACACGACCATCACTGATGTGAGCGGCTGCAGCGACGCTGACGCATGTGCTACTGCTTCTCTTGCGGTGTGCTGGAGCTCCATCGTTGCGGGATATTTTCTGGTG
Source organism: Globisporangium cederbergense (assembly GCA_023334245.1). Lineage (NCBI taxonomy): Eukaryota > Oomycota > Peronosporomycetes > Pythiales > Pythiaceae > Globisporangium > Globisporangium cederbergense. The sequence goes on along the minus strand of JAASGO010000184.1, from coordinate 12,535 downwards.
TGATGCGAACTTAACGGATGAATAAACTGGCATACCGGCACCAATACCGGGCCGTCCAAGGTGGGCTCTTGGTAATGTAGCCATCTGAATCGCAGGAACTGCAGGCTACTATTTAGTCCAGCACAATAAGGTACAAGTGAGCTTCAATAACCTCTGAATATAGGTATAGTAAGATAGAGATAAATAAAATATAACAAAAAGATTTTACACTATCAGTTGATATTGGAATATGAAAGCATAAAGGATTTTTATACATTAACGAGTCTTCATAAACGGACGATTACCAAATGCGAGGACTGATGAGCAGAGGCCCGATGCACAAAAGAGCAGCTCTTCTTGAACGAGCCACATGCAAAGAGCTGCACACAGCACGCAGCGCACGAGCCACACTCCCCATTCATCCACACCCACTCAATACCACCCGCCATGAGCTCCTTCCTTCTGCACATCTACAGCGCGCGCCAGGTGGTGCAGGTGTGTGCCCACGGCGAACAATTCAAGGCCGGCGCCGCGCAGAACGAGCTCTCGATCATTGAGAACGGCTCCATCGTCGTGGATCTCGCGGGTAAGATCGCGGCCGTGGGCTCAAACGATCACGTGAACCAGTGGCTGCAGCGCCAACCGCAGCCTGTGCACTTCGAGAAAGAGTTCGATGGCAGCGCGTTCTGTATCCTCCCAGGCTTCGTGGACGGCCATACGCACCCGGTCTGGAGCGGCAACCGCGTGGGCGAGTTCGCCATGAAGCTCGCCGGTGCCACGTACATGCAGGTGCATGAGAGCGGCGGCGGCATCAACTGCTCGGTGCGCGCTACAAGGGCGTCCAGTGAAGACGAGCTTGCGCAATTGCTTCATGCGCGCCTGGACCGCATGCTGCGCAGCGGCACGACGCTCATCGAGGCCAAGAGCGGCTACGGTCTCGAGACCGCCACGGAGCTCAAGATGCTGCGCGTGTTACACGAAGCCAAGAAGAATCACCCGGTGGAGATCGTCTCGAACTTCCTGGGTGGACACTCGGTACCTGAAGGCATGAACGCCGCTGAAGCCACCGAAGATATCGTGAACAACCAGATCCCGGCGGTGGCCCAGGCGATCCAGGACGGCACCATCTCACCCGAGTTCATGTATGTTCTTGGATCATAACCTTCATTAGGCTGATGGGGTCCAGCTCACCTCTTTCTATGTATCTATGCGTTGCATTGCTAGTGATGTCTTCTGTGAGAAGGGCGTGTTCGAGCACGAGGACACGCGACGCATTCTGGACGCCGGCGCCAAGGCCGGGCTCAAGATCAACTTCCACGGCGACGAGATCCACCCGATGCAGTCTGGGACACTGGCCGCCGACCTCCACGCGCACGCGATCTCGCACTGCGAGATGCTCACCGCGAAAGACATTAGCGCCATGGCCAGTCACACGCCCCAGCCAATCTTTGCCGTGCTGCTGCCGACCACAAAGTACATTCTCAAGCTGCCCAGTCCACCTGCGCGCGAGATGATTGCTGCGGGTGTGCCCGTTGCCCTCGGCAGCGACTTTAACCCGAACGCACACTGCATGTCGATGCCCATGACTATGAACATGGCCTGCGTGCTCTTCGGTATGACGATGAGCGAGGCGCTCGTGGGCGCGACGATCAACGCTGCGGCCTCGATCGACCGGGCGGCGACCCACGGCAGCATCGAAGTGGGCAAGTGCGCGGACTTTGTGTTGCTGCGTGCGGGCCAGTGGGAGCAGGTGATCTACGAAATGGTTGACCCGCCGATCGAGTCCGTCGTGAAGCGAGGCAAGTTGTATCCAGCGACACGCTCGTGAGTAAGAACAGTCGCCCATATACAATGTTAGGGAGTATGGGAACTCAAATCCATCATCTACTTTTGGAGACCACCACCGCCACTTGTTCGATTGCTCGTCCTTTCCATGATTGAAGACATCATCTGCCCAAGGTATCATTTTCCAATCTGACTTGAAAGAGCGAGCAGGCCATGAGTAACGAGAGCGCCACTTCCTGCGCGCGTATGACGAGAGTGAGTGGCCAAGCACAGCAGCGACAGTATCGTCAATGCCTGCACGCACCGCTGTGATGCCAGAGGCAGTGGCGGCTCTGCCACAGGTTTCGAGTCTCAGCGCAGGCAAAATCATCGCACACACGCGTAAACGACATTGAAGAGCAGCCACTTAAGCATATTACCTAGCTCGAGTGGAAGTTCGTAAAGGGACGACACATGTGCATGTTTGGCTACATCGCAGTCGAAATCGACGCCGAGCAGCGCGTCACAATCAGCGTCGAGGATCAGATGAGCAGACAAACACGAGCTGAGCCGTCAACGCTTCCATCCTGGCTGGCACTTGAGCTTTATTCGTGATGTATCTGTAGGCCACAACGTGTATGCACTCGCTGCTGTACAACAACTCCATGGGTGAGTTCCTCTTCCAGTCCGCTAACGGCGTGGCTCGTCTCAAAAGCAGTTGCGTTCACTGACTTTGACGTCAGCTCTTTGCCCACAACTCGCGCGGCTGGCCGTGGTGAGCGCTTCCACCTGAGCAAACACTTGCAGATTCGGCGTGGTAATTGGTGTACAATAGTCGCTGGCTCAACGGAAGCCTAGAAGCCGAGCTGCACTTGTGTGGTGCGATTCCTGGCAGGGTATCGAGGTGAAGGTGATCACGTACTCCAACATACAGGTACGCCAGTGATCTAAGGCTTCGATCTCTGGTACCGCGTGACAACAGCTCACAGTGCTGGACGAATTGTGGCGTCGGTCGTTTGCAGATCCTGGAGGACAAGCAAGAACAATCTAATCCAACACGCGACCACGAGCCACAGCAGCAGTAGCAGTAGCAAAAGCACCGCTAGGACGTCTACGTCATCGTCGATATTAGCAGATTTACACCTGCGAAATGACCGCCACGTTAATCAGCAGACTGCGATCTTCAGCTTGAATCGCTCGTCTCCAGTCGTTGCTCTCACAAGAAGCAGCTCTCTGCCGTAGTCTATAATGCGCACGACTGGTAGGGTTTGGTGGAACGCAAGCTAACCAGTGGGCGGCTGGTACGTGTTCTTCTCGTTCCACTCGTCCATCTTCTTCTCGATGAACGCGATGACCTTGGGGTCCGGCACAATAAATAGATGGTTCTCGTCCAGGTCTTCGATCACAAAGCGATGCTGTCATACCGCGCGCGCGCACACACACACACACAAACACAACAGGACAAGCGACACATAAATACACACAAACGCATGAGTCATAGAATCGCTCACCTGCTACACATCACAAGCGTATAGAGAGCGAGCACGTGTTTATTACCTGCACCGCGGTCTCGTTCAGATGCAGCAAGTACTGCTTCGTCGCGGGATCGCTGTTTGCAACAACAAGAGCAGTAGAAAACGACAGCAGTGAGCACCACACACATAGAGCTACGCATATTCTATGTACAGTCAGGCAAGTGTGCAAGCACACTTGCAGCACAGAGACGCGCAAGCACGCACCACTTGACGAGCACGCCCTTGTTCGCGGTCGGCATTGCGCTTCGTTCGCTCCTTCCGAGCCAAACTGTGAGGATCCAAAGCACAGTCGCAATCGTATCTAATCGGAGACTAAATTCGTACCTATCGAGTATGGCACAGTAGCACCACATGCACTTAATAGAAGCCAGGTCTCAATGACAAACGTTCCTGAAGAGCTCCACTCTTTGATTCTGGCGGTCCATTATTATTCCAACGCTTCGTTGATGTTCATCGCGCGACTGCGTCCGTCCTCTGGATCACGTCTACTGCTGCTGCAAGCCACCGCGCCCGCCACCGCCACAACCGCAACTCTTGTCTGCAGCAGTCGCATCTCTTCCACTACCTTCGCTGCCATGCAGCTGCGAGCGCGTACACAGACGACGACCGCTAGCAGCGCAGCTGCTGCAGCTGTCACAGTCAAAATTGAGAAGACGGCGATGACGACGACGACGAAGAAGAAGAAGACGGCAACGACGCGCAGTCCACGCGCTAAGCATTCATTGCAGGAGCTTGATGGTGTCGCATTAAAGACTGAGTCATCAGTCACCTCTGCTACTACCGTATCGCGGTCGGTCAAGCGTCGCGCCGTGGCGCTTGCGTACGATGAAGACGATGATGTAGTGAAAGTGGAGCTCAAGCAGGACGAACTGGGCCAGGCGACGTCGGTGGACAACGTGGGTTCTGTTGTGGACACGGCTGGCATGAAGCTAACGACAGCGTCACCACAGAAGAAGAAGCGCGCGAGCAAGACGGACAAGGCGCGCGTGAAGCGCGAGCAGCCGGCGCAGTGGGAGGCAATGTTGAGCGGCATCCAGGCCATGCGTGCCAAGCGCAATGCTGAGGTGGACACTATGGGCTGTGAGGTGCGTGCGTGGATCATAACACGCCATGGGCATGTGTGAGAGGTTGTACCACCCAACAAGTGACTTATATTCTCGAGGTTCTGCTGTACTGTTTTAGACGTTTGAGACCGACAAGTTTGAGCCGCACATCTGGCGTTTCCACACGCTTGTGTCTGCGATGCTCAGCAGCCAGACGAAGGACCCGATCAACGCCGCGGCCATGGCGCGCCTCATTGCTCGTGAAGGAGGTATACACTGCATGCAGTCTGAGGATGTTATAATCTGATCCTTTGATGAGCATATACTCACCCTCTTTCATGTTTGTGTATGACAGGACTGACTGTGCAGGCAATGCTGGACATCGACGAGAACGAGCTGGCGCAGGTGATCCACCCCGTGGGCTTCTACCGCAACAAAGCGCGCTACATTAAGCAAGTTGCGTCGATCCTCAAGACCCAGGCGGCTGAGCGATCAGGAAAGGAAGAACCCGACGTGATCGACATCCCCAACACGTTCGAGGGTTTGCTCGCGTTACCGGGCATCGGTCCCAAGATGGCGTATCTCGTCATGGACTGCGCGTGGCACAAGTACGTGGAATGCTGAGGCTGGCGTGAGAGTCAAAATCGCAAGTGCTAACGACCTAGGCTTTCTGGCTGTGTGCTTTCATGTTCCTTTCCGCTTAGTGTCGTCGGCATTTGCGTGGACACGCACGTGCACCGGATCTCGAACCGCCTCGGGTGGGTGAAGACGTGGAACATGAAGAACCCGAAGGCGCAGGACCCCGAGAAAACACGTCATGTGCGGAGACGAAAGCCTATCTCTGAGGTTTCTCTGTTGGTGGATGGATAACTAACTGACCGAGCGTCTGGTCCGTACTGCTGAATGTCTGCATTGCAGGAACTCGAGGACTGGCTGCCGAGAGAGCACTGGGGACCGATTAACGTCCTTCTCGTGGGCTTTGGACAGACGATCTGCCAGCCGCGCGGTCCAAAGTGCAGCGAATGCACGATCAACCACCTGTGTCCGTCGGCAAACAGTTCGGCTATCTGAGCACCAACTTTTGTACAAGTAATGCATGATAGTCTCAGCTTCTCTCAGTGACCACTTAAGCCATTTCGATCGTGCAACGACAACATCAAACGTGTTAGCAACTGGGCCCAGGTTCAGTCCACTACTTGAGGCAAGGCACCCTGGGATTCGTACCTTTCTTCTGCAAGTGATCCGAGCCACACATTTCTCGTCTGATTTTATTAGAAGTCCGTACCTACTCATATGGCCGTCGGTATTGATGTGATGTTGAAATCAGTGCGTGAAGGTCGTCGTGATCATGGACGGTCAGTAGCCTTTTCTCGGTGTTCTTCGAGCCTCGACCCTGCGAGCGCCTTCGAGTCTCAGAACTGCATCACTCTCACTTGCAGATGCGCACTCTGCTGCTCAGCCACAAAGCCCTCGGATCCCCGTCTGTCGCAACACTTGCCACGCGTGCTGCTAGCTTATCCATTCGCACACTCGCACTGACAGCCATGGAACCATCAACAGCGCAGCAACCGGTGAGAGCCCCGCGCGCCGCCAAGGTCTCGGTGCGAGCGGGCATCGCATCTACAACTTCCGCATTCCCTGCGCTTGTGACGAAGGAGGAGAAGGTGTGCAACGTCACCAGCGTCAAGCGAGGAGTACAGGAGCTGCTCACCACTCATCTGGACGTTGAGACCGAGGAGCTGATGGGTCCTGGAACGACTAAGAAGAAGTCGCGAACGATCAAGAAGCAACCTAGAGTCACTGACGTTGCCGTGAAAGCTGAGGCTCCGGTCACGACGTCACCCAAGAAGGAGAAGGCTCCAAGGAAGACAACGAAGAAGAGGCCAAGCATCCAGGAGGACACGTCGCGCGTGAAACGAGAGGCACCAAGCACTGGGAGGCGATGCTGCGCATCATTCAGGAGCAGAGCGAGGAGCGCGACACGACAGTGGAAGATGCGGTTGGTTGCGCGGTATGCTACGACTGCTTTGATTGTGTGAGTGTGTTATGAGCTAGGACTGAGGGTCTTGTTCTGACTATGGACTGTGCTGTGCGGTGTATGTATTGTGTGCTACAGTTCTACATCTACAATGAAGCCAAGTACGCGCACGAGCCGCACATCTGGCGCTTCCAGATGCTCGTGTTCGGGATGATCAACAGTCTGACGAAGGACCGCATCAATGACGAGGCTGTAGGGCGGTTCATCAACCGAGAAGGAGGTAAGCTCAGCTCGTCCCTCATCTCACCAATGACTTCCAGTAACCACATAAACTCGTGTCTTGCTACTCAGGACTCACGGTGCAATTGATGATTGACATTGACGAGGAAGAGCTCGCGCAGCTTGTGTACCCAGCGGGGTCGTATCGCAACAAGGCGAAATTCATCAAGAGGACTGCTTTGGTGCTCAAGAAGCGAGCGGAGAAGTTCAGCATCGACGTGATCGATACCCCCGAGACGTACGACGAGGTGATCGCGCTCCCCGGTGTCGGGCCAAAGATCGCGAACCTTGTGATGACGGTCGCGTGGCACCAGTACGTTACAGTTACAGGCTCGGACCAATGCTTACAACCCCCTCCAGTCTTCGTCTGACTAACAGTGACCTGTGATGTTTGTGTGTTGTTGTACAGAGTCCGAGGCGTTTGTGTGGATTCGCACGTGCATCGGATCTCGAATCGCCTCGGCTGGGTCGACACGTGGAGCAAGAAGAATCCAAAGCTGCAGGATCCGACAAAGACCGCCCAGGTACGCTTGTCAAGGCTCATCTTCATCATCGCCAACACTGTGGTTCCTTACCAAATGGTCATATGCGTTGTGACGTTTGCCTATCAACAGGAGCTCGAGGATTGGCTGCTGAAGGAGTACTGGGGACCGATCAACGTGCAGGTCGTGAGCTTCGGGCAGACGTTCTGCAAGGCGGCGGCGCCGCGGTGCAAAGAGTGCTCCATGAGCCACCTGTGTCCATCGGCCAACAGCTCTGACATCTAAACAGCCATAGCTAAGCTCTGATCCAAGGTAGGTTCTCACATCAGTGCGACCTACTCAATTACCAATCTAACATGCATGGTTACTTCTCATTTATTCGTGCATAGCTTTCACCTTCATAAGTCGCTGTTGCTGGTCTTCTCTTCCTGGGCAATGGCTTCCAGAGCCCGCTCGATGCCGTCGCCTTTGGGACGCGTGAAGTGGATGTAACGGCAGTGCGGGTAGTACTCGGTGCATCCGTGGTGCTGGTCCCAGGAGAACACCAGGCGTTCCTGCACGAACGCGTACAGTACGTCCAGATACAGTAGGCGACGGTACCGCTTTGAGTGCAGTGCGCTCATGAGCTGAACCCACAGCCGCGTGCGCAGTGAAGCTTTTGAAGATGTACAGAGAATGCCGATGTTGAACGGTTCGAGCTTCGTGTGGCCCCAGAAGTGCTGGATGTGCGCGAGCTCGAGGCTCGCGCCCTGGGTCTCTCGCTGCGTTTGGTGCTCGCGCAGGATGTCGGAAAAGTACGTCTCGTCAAAGGCAATGTCGGCTTCTACGAGACATACGATAGGGTTACTGGGTTGCTGCTGCTGGTTCTGAGGTTCTGCGTCGCGTGTCTGGCGCCAGAACTGCAGCAGGAAGTTGTATCGAAGTACGTCAGACGACCAGGCGTTAAGCTTCTTGTTCACAGCGTAGCGCTGGATCTGGGTAGCTGTTTGGTTGTCCGAGCTCTCCTTGATGTTGACGTACTGGTGAATCGCTTCGACGTCGTCCGTGTAGACGAGCTGTGGGTTGTAGATCCGGAAGAAGTGGACTCCGTCAAGTGGTGTAGCAGTCAATCCCGGAATTGCCGGTGTCTCGAAGTTCGTGAGGTCACGCAGCTCAAACTCACGCAAGACTGAGAGCACCACTAGGTTGGCGATGAGAGCCATTGCAGAGAGCCCCACGACCCAGAGCTTGGTACAAACTTTGCTGCTGCTAGTCTCCAGTGAGTCGTTCTTGCCGCTGTGCTGCTGCTTTTGGTGCTGATCTACTGCTGAGCTGTCGTGGCAATGAAGATACACGTAGCCCACGAGAATGATCAGCACGTTTACGAGCATCCAGTAGACGACGAACGGTGGGTCAAGCACGAGCATGAAGATGAACCAGAGGCCGCCGCCGGTGCAGAGCAAGATACGCTTAGGCTGGAGGCGAAAACCCCTTCCAGTGAGCTTCTGCTGATGGCGGTGGTTACGAGCAGTAGACGCTGCTGTCTGCAGCTTCTCATCGTGTGCATTGTATCCGATCTCCAGGTCCGTAGGCTTTTCGGTGTCTGGCAACGGCAGCACCGGTACTGACAACCCGACCGCGTCGAGCGGGCTCGAAGCCACGCTCGCAGACCTCGCTCCACGGCCGACCCGGCGACTTGCAGCACTGGACGATGAAATGCTCATGGACTTCATGGCTTCTATTCTCGTTCTGGACTGCCGCTTGGAAGTTGCCAGCCAGTCAGTCAGTCTTGGAAAGTGTGTGCCAGGGGGCTCAGTTCGCGGTTGGCGTTGTTATTGCACGACACCTGGAGGAACACACCAAGTTTTGTTGAGCGCGTCTTTCCAGCGACCATACGAAACCTCCCGCACTTCGTTTTGGACGCATCGATTCGGCTCATCGTTGACTAGTGCGGGTAGTGCTCCAGAGAGAAGAAACGGCGTGATGTCGATGGGGAGTTGCTGGGTGGGCCTACCTCTCTGTCCTCTTCCAGGCCATGTTATTGTTGGTGTCGGAGGGAGTAAATCGTCCGTGATGACGAAATAGAGAGACGCAGTCGAACGCCAAAAACGCCGCCACCATTAAGTTGCCTACCTACAACGCGGAGTCAGAGCGGAGACTCCTTCCTCCTCGCGAAGGGGGTGCAGATCATCACGATTGGGGCTGTGTTTCGTGTTTACATGGGTGGTGTGAAGCACGATAATCCATCATTTTCCAGTGATTTGGGCTAATGCGCAATTTTAGTCCAGAATGCATTTGTACCTGAGAGCAGCAGAGTTGGTGGCTCGATCTTCATGTTCCTAGTGGTGTGTACCAAGTTGCGTCTTCGTGTGTGTTTGCCAGTGTGTGTGCGATCTCTGAAACATGGCGTCGCCACTCTTGGACGGTTCATAATGAGATAAAGATAAGATCGCGAAGGGGATGCAGGTCATCACGAGTGGGGTTGTCTTTCGTGTTTACGGACACTCCGTTGTCTTCTCAAAGGTTGCGACCTCAAGAAAGCTGAAGCCGCTCTTCAAAGTCACGAGTGAGTGACTGCGTCTTGGACCACACGGCGTCGGTCGCGTTGTGTGCGTAGTCAATGAAACAGAGAAACAATTCGGTGATCGTTCGTTTGGTAGGCAGGCGTCTCACGAATCTCTGACAAGCGAATCCCGGACCGTCCGTTCGTTCATCAAGTGACAAGGACAACTCACTACAGTGGTGAATCAAGCCAAGTCGCATATATATGGACAACCCAGCTCGTCCGTCTCGATGAGCAGGATCGAACATACTCTGGTGGTTTTCGTGAGAGGTTGGCTTCCGATAGGCAGACAGGCGAACCCCGTTCGACACACAACGCCTTGGTAGACCGGCAGATTGAAACTAAAAGCTGACATTGCGCGGCATCGCAATGGCGAACCCAGCAGCTAGAAACCGCACAAACGAGTAGGTGGTCTTGACCGGTTCCCACGTCTCGTGGAATGATTTCCCTTGCGCTGCAACGAGCTTTGCTTTCAACGTGGCTGTGCCAGCGACTAGAACGTGCTGATCCTTGATCTGCTCGCTCACGGTGTCGATGAAACGCCATGTCGAACGCGAGCTCCAGGCGCGCGCGCTGTGGTGCTCGATGAAGTCCACAACCGCGCCGCGCTCGATCGCAACAAAGCCCAGCGGTCTTGTGCTGGCTCAGCTGACTGTAGAGGCGACGCATCGAGAGGTTAGGCGACCGGGAAAACGCCACGACCTTGTCTTTCGACCAGAGGAAGCGCTTCAACCGCAGCGAAGTATCGTCGGAGGCTTCCAAACGATCGACCTGGAGGGCTGCTTCAACTTGGGAGATGCCAAGTTTCAGAGTCTGATCTTAACAAACTGCGAAAGTGCCTCTCGAGCAGCATGTGGACACTGTTGCTGCTGCATTTTGCTGGTCAGCATGTTGTAGATGCACTGGTGAGCACGACGGAGGAGGAGGAGCGAAGAGCTCTGGATGAGGAGGGTGATGATCCACTGCCATTCCCGGAATCAGCGACGTCTTCGCTGCGATCCGCTATCACTTCGCGCTCGGTATCAATTAGGCTCGCACCACTTCATCCACGATCGCTGGGCTGATCTCCGTCAGGACGAAGATCTCTGGAGTGGTGTACTAGAATCGGCTGCCGGAAGTAGGACATACTTGTCTTGATTTGGCTGCTGCTGGTGGTGGCTGGAGGAGGAGGCATAGGGCGTCTTGTTCAAAGACACTTTCCTTTCTCTGCGTTTCTTCGATGCCAATAGCTTACCGTGAGAGCTCAGAGCTACGGGAACAACTTACTATAGCGGAGCTTCTTCGCTCGCGACCGCATCTCCAAAGAAGGCGCGAAGTTACTGCGTGTGCACGAATTTGTCGCCTCCGTTTGTCTCACTGGCTTTCCCTTACGAGCGCATGCTGCCGGAGTGGAACGACGTCTTCCACTTCGATGCTATGCGTACGCGCGGCTCTTCCTCTTGCGGGGCGGCTCAGCGCCACTGGCGTTGGTGTTGATATTGGTATTACTGGCGATCTTGACATCAGCGCTGGTATCATTAGGGCCGCGTCTAGAAGAAACACCTGTGTCATCGTTATAGGTTGCTGCCGGCAACACGCTCCAACCCTCCTCCTTGGTGTCTTTGAAGACGCGCTCTTCGCGGCCGAACGCAGCACAGAAACGACATTGGACTGTGAGCACGCCCCCAGTGCTTAGGTCGCAGTCGATAACCCGGACACCGAGCTCGCGCACGTACTCGTCGCGCCACGGGTGTATGCGGTTGAGTTTCTTTCGGGTGGCGCTATGCTTTCTTTCTTTTGTGTTTTGTCGCCACTTCCGTCGCTGCCAGTCACAAGTGCCTCGTCGCGATCTTTTTGCAGACTAACAGGTTGTTTGCCACAAACCTTCACGGAGAATACAGCGTCGAGGTCCAAGGTAAGATCGTCGAGAGACATCGTCCAGCCAGGAGCCACCCAGTTGACTGGGGTGTACGCGGCGCGCCTCTCCTTAGTGAATCCTGGCTCGATCGCGAACCAGAAGGTAGCAAAGTCAGCCACAAAAGAATCTGGATTGGAGCGAAGTCAAATGTGTGAGTCAGAGAGAGATGGAACCATTTCAATGTCGAAGCGCTGCTGTTCTTACCTGAGGGAAGGAGTCCCTCTGCTCGCAACGACAAATCCCTTGTTGCTTGAGATGATGCTCTCGCTCCAGTTGAACGACCCCACTGCCAGGACGAAGCCGTCTAGAACACAATACTGCACAACATACACATATCGTTCGTAGAAAAGAAGACATGGCGAGCGCAGCAGAAAATGTCGAGTGTGTGCGCACCTTCTCATGCGTCTTGGCAGATCGAGTGTTGAAGTGGACTTCGACCCCTGCCTCAGCGAGGAGAGGGAACACCGGCCATTGCTGCTTCGTCACTTCTTGGATGCGGTCCTTCACTGCCACGGGTATGGTATGTAAGACTGCCGTCTGTCTGCGATCACTCGCACAGACTCGCCCCGGTCTCACAGCGACGAGCTCTTCAGCAAGCTGAAGCCGACACCTGTGCTTGTCTGAGCTGTTGACCTGGATCGAACTTGCCCGACCCGGTATGTAGAAACAGTCATACTACCAGCAAGAGAAATGTCTTAGTCAACGCTTGGGTGTGCTGCCTGGCAGTATCTGTACGGCAGAATGTGCAGCCGTTCGTTACATGGCTTATGCTCTTTCAGCGCGTTGAACATTTCGACTCAGTCTTTGTGTGTCGACATCAGAGATTGCTATTGTAAAGTCGTGACTAAAACTCTGTACCCCCAACATACAAACGCCAGGTGTATATCAGCAAGAGTAGTCCAATGTTTTTGAGGGCAAAACTCGCTGCTAGACTTGCGCTGTAAGGCTGGCTCCTTCGTATAGTTGCTGGCGCTGTTCTCGTCACCCTCGGTACTGCTTAACTCGCTCGCGAGGAGAACGCGACCACTCAATTCGT